>JAPFUP010000198.1:0-91821 GCA_030780425.1 Beauveria varroae
ATCTATAGTATTTCTTTTCATTTATTATATAAAATTCTATTTTAGTGTAGCTTTACTAAAAATGGTGGCCTAAAAGGGGGTGTGGCCCATAGGTGGGTGGTCGACGTTAACTTTAACACTGCTGCAGTTTCCTCTGCCCGCCAACCTACCATTTCGCGCTCCTCTTGAAGCGCATCTGGCCCCCAAGCTGCCCCCTTGCTCTGCTTCATGGGCCGCATCGCATCATAACGCTGCGCATCTTCATCGCCTTTTGCCATGATGTTCGCGTAGCTGATTTCGAAACTCTGCTCTCTTGACTTTCCCCCCTCGCCTTTCTGTTATCACCAGACATTCCTTTACGCTGCTGGCCCCGCGCTCTGGAAAGCCAGCTGTCGAGTTTATCAAGGTGCTTCCTCCCTGTCCAGCAACTAGACCATTTCACAGGCCACGGCGCCAACCGATTCCGCCACAAACAACACGCTCGTTTTTCTTCTCTTTTCGTCCAAAAAACTTCAACTTCAGAAAATGGCGGCTTTTTCCCGCTTCGGCTTCTTGGCCGCGGCCATGATCTTCCATCTGGTCTACATCTACTCCATCTTTGACATTTACTTCGTCAGTCCAATCGTCACAGGCATGCGCCTTCACGGCGTCGAGCGCACTCCTCCCGTCAAGGCGCCGGCCGATAGATTGGTCTTGTTTGTTGGTACGATGACACTCTACCGCTGCGCCAATGCGCTGCTTAATTAGACTAACCGTGAGCTCGTACTACAGGCGACGGTCTGCGCGCAGACAAGGCCTTCCAGTCCTTCCCCGAACCCTACCCCGAAACCGAAGCCGATCTGGCCCCTCGACCCCTCGCTCCTTTTATCCGATCCAAGGTCCTCAACGATGGCACCTTTGGCGTCTCTCACACGCGTGTCCCTACCGAATCTCGTCCTGGCCATGTCGCATTAATCGCAGGCTTGTACGAGGACGTCTCAGCTGTCGCAACTGGCTGGAAGATGAACCCCGTCCACTTTGACAGCGTTTTCAACCGCAGCCGCCACACGTGGAGCTGGGGAAGCCCCGATATCGTCCCCATGTTCAAGGCTGGAGCCGTCCCCGGCCGTGTAGATGCCTATTCCTACGAGGCCGAACTTGAAGACTTTTCCAAGGACGCCACCGCCCTGGACTACTGGGTGTTTGACCATGTCAGGGATTTCTTTGCCGAGGCTGCGACAAACAAGGAGCTAGACAAGGCGCTGCGACAGGACAATATTATCTTTTTCCTCCATCTTCTTGGCATCGACACTACCGGACATTCTTACCGGCCTTACTCCAAGGAATACCTCCACAATATCAAGATCGTCGATCAAGGTGTTAAGGAAATGGCCGAGCTCATTGACAAATTCTATGCCGACGACAGAACCGCCTACATCTTTACCGCCGATCATGGTATGAGCGACTGGGGCAGCCACGGAGACGGTCATCCCGACAATACTCGCACGCCTTTGGTGGCTTGGGGCTCTGGTGTCGCGCGTCCGGAGAAGCACACCAACACTGTTGCGCCTGGGCACGACGAATTCTCCGCAGACTGGGGCTTCGACCATGTTCGCCGCCACGACGTCGCCCAGGCTGATATTGCTGCGCTCATGGCCTATTTGACTGGTCTGGACTTCCCTGCCAACTCCGTTGGTGAGCTCCCGCTTTCCTTCCTCGCCGGAACAAACAAAGAAAAGGCTCAAGCATCGCTTGTTAATGCTCAGAGTATTCTGGAAATGTACCGCGTCAAGGAAGCCAAGAAGATGGCGACTGAGCTGCGTTTCCGTCCCTACAGCCCCTTTAGTGAAGAGAATGCCAGCCCTGATCAGCGCATTGATGCCATCAAGGCCCTCATCGAGAGCCAAAAGTATGAAGAGGCCATTGAGGAAACGGATGCTTTGATTCAGGCTACTCTGCAAGGCCTGCGCTACCTGCAGACCTACGACTGGCTGTTCCTGCGAGCTCTCATCACCATCGGCTACCTGGGCTGGATGGCCTACGCCATCACCACTGTTGTCGAGCTTTTTGTCGTGGGCCAAAAGTTCAAGCCTCAGCGCTCTGCCATTGGTCTTGTATTTTTCTCTTCGGTGCTGGTCGCCTTGTATGCCTCGTTTGTCATTTCCCAGTCTTCCATCACCTACTACCTCTACGCCATCTTCCCCGTCGTGTTCTGGGAGGAAGTCTTTGCCAGCCGCCAGAGCCTCGCCGAGGGACGCAAAATTCTCTTTGCCCACATCAAGTCTGCGAGTGCCATGCTTAGTTTTGGCCTGTACGTCATCATATATGTAGGCGTGATTGAAGGTCTCGCGCTCGGCTACATCCACCGTGAGGTCTTTACCGGTCTCTACGTCCTCGGCGCCCTGTGGCCCTTGCTTTATGGCATCTCCTTTCTGCGTAACCACGCCACCCTTTGCGCTACCTGGACACTGTCATGTCTCGTCATGAGCACCTTTACGCTGCTTCCCGCCAACAAGACGGACAATATTCCTCTGATCCTGGCTGGTGGCGTCTCCATGGTTATCATTGGCGTGTTATATCTGTCGTTTGAAGACACTGTTTTGTCTGATTTCACCAAGCCACCCGCCAGCAGCGAGAGCTTGAGCAACCCCCTCAGCCGCACCTTGATGGGGGCTCAGATTGGCTTGACCATTCTAGCCATGATTGTGACCCGCTCGAGCGCACTGTCGCTCGCCGCCAAAACGGGTCTTCCTTTTGGCAACCAGGTCGTCGGATGGACTGTCTTGGTCCTCTCGCTGCTGATGCCCTTTGCGCACCGACTGCAGCCCAACAACAACTACATGCATCGCTTGATGCTCATCTTCCTCACCTGCTCGCCCACCTTTGTTATTCTGACCATCTCGTACGAGGGCCTATTTTACGTGGCATTTTGCATCACCTTGGTTGCCTGGGTCCGTCTCGAGTACTGTGTCGAGATCTCTGGGCGGTCCTCGTCTGCGGCCGTGGCTCAGATTAAACGCGACGGTATGCAGTTCCGCGCGCTGCGCCTCTCCGACGCCCGCATTGCCCTCTTCTTCCTCGCCCTGCTCCAGTCGGCATTCTTCAGCACCGGCAACATTGCTTCCATCTCATCCTTTAGTCTGGACAGCGTCAGCCGTCTGCTGCCGGTCTTTGATCCCTTTTCGCAGGGCGCCCTCCTCATCTTCAAGCTCATGGTCCCATTTGCCCTCATCTCGGCAAACCTCGGCGTGCTCAACATCCGTCTCGGCGTCGCGCCCTCGGCGCTCTTCATGATTGTCATGGCCATTAGCGACGTACTCACCCTCTACTTCTTCTGGGTCGTCAAGGACGAGGGTTCCTGGCTCGAAATTGGCTCCACCATCAGCCATTTTGCCATTGCCAGTCTACTCTGCGTCTTTGTCGCCGCGCTCGAAGCCGTCAGCGCGCTATTCGTCGCCGGCGTTCAGGTCGACGATCAGGTGAGGCCGCAGGACCAGGCAGCAGAGGCGTCGGGCAAGACGGCGAGCTCCAACGGAAGTGCAGCGGCGAAGAAGAGCAGCAAGAAAAAAAATTAATAATAGAAGGGGAAAAAAATCTAGAAGAAGATACTCTATAACTACGTAGGTTTGGGCTTAATGGGACCAAGGGTGCGTAGCAGACCTACATGGATTCCCCTTGCCATCAAGATATATGCCCTGTACAGATTAGCCGATATAATAATATTACATACTATACTCAACACAAGCGGTCGGGGTGCGACTGCAGTTCCTGCATGACTCGATAGATTAACAATGATTGCCATGACGCTCCGCATGGCCTTATTACTCAGTTTGCGCAGGGCTGGGCCATGAACCCGAAACAGATTCCCTGGCGGTTTTGAATTGCATGCATGGATTTCTTCGATTCGTCCAAGTAGGCCATGGCGGAGGAAACCTGTGACAAGGACACGAGAAAACGAAAACTTGAAAGGCCGATTCCATTTTGACAATACAAGTCGTCGATCGTGTACATGAGTGGCGGTTTCATAACAGAGGTCCGGCAGGACACGTAGACATGGTGGGCTCCGACGTGAGGCCAAAGGGACGACGGTCAGAAAGACTTCTCCGGTCTACGGTTTACGTCAGCCGATAATGCAAGAGATGTGAGCTGATTAGGGGCTAGTCAAAGCGATAATTTGGATAATCAAGAACAATTGCGGGCGGTCTTTGTCGAAGAAAAACTTTTGGCGTCAAAATCCTGGCACATGGTAATAGCGTGGGATGACGGCGGATGGGGCGCCGATCACTGTGCCCCCCCGCAAAGAACGGCTGGGCTGGGTGATCATTGGAAAAGAAGGCGCAGAGCACGGGAAATTGAGGGAGCTGGCAGAGTCTGTACGCACATCGCGAAGGGACGTGATCAGACGCGCACGGAGAAAATACCCCAAGCAGGCTGCCCATGGCTTTTTTTTCTTCTGTATTGTTTTTTGTCTTGTGCTCGGCTGTCTATGGCTTTATTTCCTTTTAAATTGTTTCTTGTCTTGTAATAGACCATCTGTCACTTGCAGACAAGAAATGACCCCGATGAAAAGGCAAAGCATTTCCAACACCCGTAAAGGTGTCTGTCGCAAGTAGATGAAGCTGAGAGCCTTGATGGTGGCCCAACGCTGCTCACGCAGGCCGAGGAACATGTGAAGCTGTGCTTGGTGCCTGACTTGCACACCACCTTTGCAGACGAGACGGCAGCTTCTGCGGTGCAGTCTTGAGGGGGAAAGCGGCCGACGTCGCAGATGCTGCCCTAGCTGGATCGCTTGGTGTGGCTGGCTGGTCTGACTTGGCCCGTTGGTTATCGAGAGACTAGCTGCAAGAGCCGTTTTTGCTGCGACATTCTCCGCTTCCCCTCGTTGCGCACAATGCGGGTTTCGAGGTTGCAATTTCTGGGGCACAAGGCCATGAAACTTGTTGTCAAATTACGCGACCTCCACGTTAATGAAGCTGCCATGCCATGCACAGAGCCCCTCCCAATGGGTAAGGTTAGGGCAACGCGTAGGGTTTCTGCTGATGTTCGATAAAGTGTTTAATGGCCAGACAGCCCCCGGCCAAGCCCCAGCCGGTTCATCAGTCTCCGCTCCCGGGAAAGTGAAAAAGTTGGAGAAGAGAGCAGCTCTCCACTGGCATGTGGATATGGGATTGCGCAAAGTCAAGCTTGGAGCCGCAGGTGAGCAAGCGTGACCGTTGAAAGGCAACTTGAGAGCCTCACTGGTTTACTTGCCAGGAGTTTCGGCGCCATAATCTCGCCAACGGCCCCATCCCGGTAGAGCTCAAGTCTGGGTTGCCCACCCTTGTCTCCCTAGTTTGGCGCAGGTGTGGTGGTGATGACCTGAAATAGGCTTGGCTCGCTCTTTGACAAGCCACGGTTCCGTCACTAGTATCCGTCTCGACGCAGTGTTTGCTGTAGAGGTTGTGTGTTCTCGGCTCTAGGGCAAACCAATACAGGTAGGCAGCTCTTTGATGCCCCGAGTACTATGATGGAAATCCTGTGATGATTGAGATGAAGCCAGAAACCTCGTGCATTCTCGTGGACGATTGTTGTCGGAAACCACCAGCATAATAAGCGGCATGATCGAAGGCTGCGTTACACGCAACTGCAACACTTGCTCTCGCTCGTGTGCCGTGCCCCTGAACCTGTCCAAGAGGAGCCCTGTGGCGCCATTCGCGTTTTGTGCAGGCTGCTCCCCCAGATTTTGGCTCGAGGGCGGTAAGTCGTAGTCGCAGCGCACAAACCACCACGCTCCGATACCCATCCCGTCTTCCCCAAACTAGCCGGCGATGGCGCTGCCCCTTCTCCGCAGTCCAACCGTCCAAGACACCGGAAAGCTGGGGGGTATCGGGTGACTTCGGCCGGGGATGTTCATTCTGCTCCTGCACTGCCCGGTCATTGTTCAAGCCCGCTTGGAGTAATTAATTTCACGACGTTGGGTGGATGGAATGCTGCCGTTTTGTATATGTAGGACTCACCCCCAGTCGTATTGGCCCGTTCGATGTGTTTTTTCCTCCTCCGGCCCTCCCCTCATTTTGTTGCTGGTTCGATTCTTGTTTTTTTACGAAACCTTTTCCTTTACTGTTTGGACAAGCGACCAGCTAACTTGGCTTGTCTCTGCGGATACTACTACGCGCGTGATTCTTCCAACACGGTTGACATGTCCGGCTCGGGAGGAGCAAATCTCGCCGGCACACTACGAATACCTACCTACCCTTGAATACCTGGGACCTGGTGCCGCTTTTATTCTCTTTTTTTTTTTTTGCTGCGCAAACGCCGCGTCTGCCGAAAGTAGCAAGGTAATCCGGCTCCGCTGCTAGGTCTGTCTCTGTCTCTGACTAAACGGGCCCTTGACCGATTTTATGCGCATCGACAACAAACGGAGGCAAGAATCGTCATCCAACATCATCAACCTCATCAACCTCATCGTCAGCCTCACCATCGATCTCAGCATCGCCGGATCCTCAAACACCCCAAGCCTCTTGCCGTTATCGAGTCATTTCATGCACAATACCCCGGTGCCGCACAATAAGCTAGTCAGCTACCAAGACCACCCCACGATTGCGGAACCTCGTTCACGAACCTAGTATCCACCCCGTCTGGTCACCAACCTGCGCGCCGCCGTCTTTTCAAAGATCCGGCAGCACTGACGCCCGAAGCTC
Organism: Beauveria varroae; assembly: GCA_030780425.1. Classification (NCBI taxonomy): domain Eukaryota; kingdom Fungi; phylum Ascomycota; class Sordariomycetes; order Hypocreales; family Cordycipitaceae; genus Beauveria; species Beauveria varroae. Next base: position 6,639 of record JAPFUP010000198.1, read on the forward strand.
GTCCTTGCTGCTCTGTACGTCGCCGGATTCCTCGCTACTACTCGCCGCTACTCGTCTCTTCATTCATCTCCCGTCGTTCCTGGCCACTCGGATTTTCCCGGCGTCACGCACGACCGCAATTTTGGCCCTTCTCCAGCCTAGCTTTTCTCTCACTCGTCATTGGTGCACTGCCGCCAAATACTGCGCCAGCTGCCTCGCCATCTGCTGCCAGCTCTCCAACCCTCCAACCCTCCAACTTTCTTGGCCCTTTCCCCCCCGCAGCCCGCAGCCGCTAGAGGCGGAGTGTGGCTTGACTTGCTGCCTCGTCTCCTCCGCACGCGGTCTCCTACAGCCGTCGCGCATTCGCCCCCCAGGCGCATCCCCCCGCCCTCCAAAGTGTCAGCCCTTTGCTTGTCCTGTCGAGATTCTCACTTTCGTGCGCGCCCTTTTCTCCAACAGCTTCGGGCCCAAACTGCATACTCGGATCGAATTTTGGATTTAATTGTCGTCGCCCGCTCCTGACCACAGTCATGGACGTTGACATGTCGGGCGACAGCGGCCAGAACGGCCAATCTCCCACGAAATCGTCACCTGGTGGCAATCACAACACTGCTGCCAACGCTGCTGCCTCCGCGGCCGCCAACGCAGCAGTGAGTTTTAGAAGGTGAGTTACGCTGGTTTCGATTCAGATTGGAGCATCCTGCTGATCAGCCCTACCCGATATAGACAACGCGCATCCCGTGCATGTGAGGTATGTGCCTGGAGCTCCAACGTTCCCCCATCTCCGCTGCCCGAGCCCTGCAACAGCTCCTCGTGCCGAGGCATCTCTGGGCCCGCGCCGTCGCCGCACTGAGCCTTATCACATTGCACCACTCACTCATATACTTGATTGCTGACACTTGATTTTACCGTGCCGCCAATAGACCTGCCATGCAAGAAAAGTATGCTACTTCCCTTGCCCTAATCGCCACAGTCACCCCATACTAATAACGGCACCACTAGGTTCGCTGTGATGCCGCCAGTCTCGGCGTGCCTTGCACCAACTGCGTCGCATTTCAGATCGAATGTCGTATCCCCAACCCGAAACGAAAGAAGGCTCAGAGTAACGCTGGCCAAACCAGCAAAGACTCTGACAGGTGCGTCTCTACCATCAACATCGGCCCTCTTGCCAGCTGACCCAGCATCATTTAGTGACCGCGGCGACGGAGATGAACGATCACAAACCGGAACATCCATCAGCTCTGCTACATATCCGCAACCACCCACAGTATCGCACTCGATAGAAGGCACACCTCTGACCCTCCTGACGGAGGCACAGTCACGCAAACAGGACATTGATACAGGCACTTATTTGAACATGGTCATGAAGCCCAAGTTCACTCGTGCACCCATCACTGAGGCTGGCCGTGTTGCATACCTGGGCGAATCTTCCAACCTCACTCTCCTCGTCCACGATCGACAAGGCTCCGCCGATGTCGTACACTACCCGCTCCCTGAAAATGTTCGAGGCTCTCGTGCCAGACTAACCGAACTGGACAATGTCGAGATAGACATTTTGCACCAAAGGGGAGCATTTCTGCTCCCTCCCCGATCCCTATGCGACGAACTCATTGACTCGTACTTCAAATGGGTCCATCCTATTGTCCCCGTCGTCAACAGAGCTCGTTTCATGAAGCAGTATCGCGACCCAAAGAATCCTCCCTCACTGCTGCTCTTACAGGCTGTTCTACTCGCAGGCACTCGTGTTTGCAGCAATCAGCAGCTCATGGATGCCAACGGGTCAACTACCCCGGCTGCCCTGACCTTCTACAAGCGCGCCAAGGCTTTGTACGATGCCAACTACGAAGATGACCGCGTTACGATTGTCCAGTCTGTCTTGCTCATGGGCTGGTACTGGGAAGGTCCTGAAGACGTGACTAAGAATGTTTTCTATTGGAGCCGTGTCGCCACCATTGTTGCTCAAGGGTCTGGCATGCATCGCTCGGTCGAGCAGTCTCAGCTGAGCAAATCCGACAAGCGCCTGTGGAAGCGAATCTGGTGGACGCTATTCACTCGCGATCGTTCTGTCGCAGTCGCTCTCGGCCGACCCGTTGGAATTAACCTCGACGATTCGGACGTCGAGATGTTAACAGAAGACGACTTCATTGAAGACGAGTCTGGCAGCAACTCTGAGTTTGCACCTGACCAAATCCACGTGCAGTTCTTCCTGCAATACGTCAAGCTGTGCGAAATCATGGGCTTGGTGCTATCACAACAATACTCGGTTGCATCAAAGGGTCGACAGCGGAATGCTATTGATCTCACGCACAGCGACATGGCCTTGGCAGATTGGCTACAAAACTGTCCAAAGATTGTCTACTGGGAGATGCCACGACACCACTTCTGGTCTGCTTTGCTCCACTCCAACTACTATACAACACTTTGTCTTTTGCACAGGGCACACATGCCTCCCAATGGCGGACCGAGAACTCTTGACGACTCACCATACCCATCAAGAAACATTGCCTTCCAGGCTGCGGCAATGATTACTTCAATAGTTGAGAATCTTGCGGCCCATGATCAGCTTCGATATTGTCCTGCTTTTATCGTGTATAGTCTGTTTTCTGCACTGATCATGCACGTGTATCAGATGCGGTCCCCCGTTCCGTCTATTCAGCAGGTAACTCATGACCGACTACGAAGCTGTATGCAAGCGATGAAGGAGGTCTCGAGAGTATGGCTAGTGGGTAAAATGGTGTACACGCTGTTTGAGTCCATCATAGGCAACAAGGTGCTTGAAGAGCGCTTGCAAAAGGCTGCAGGCAAACGCCACCGCAAAATGCAGCAAAGCATGTCTCATTTGGACCAACACAGCAAGGCGCAGCAGCAGCAGCAGCAGCAGCAGCAGCAGCACCAACATCAACAGCAACAGGATCAAAGCAAACGAAAATTTGATGACATGACCATGGACTTCACCGCAAATGCACCGACACCACAGGAATCCTACGAACGATCGCGTCCGCAAACGCCGAGTGCTGTTAAGGTCGATGGAGGTCCTATTGGCGGACCTCCGCCTGGCACACAAGCGAGTATATCACCTCCACCGCGACCAGCAAATGATACATTCATGGGAGGTACCAGCTCTCGACCACAAACGCGACCTGCAACTCCTTTCAATCCATCCTTCTCGGTTCCAGCCACACCGCCCGATCTATATCTGGTAACACGAAATTCTCCCAACATTTCGCAGACGCTTTGGGAGAATTTTCAGCCAGACCAGCTATTTCCTGACAGCACGGGTATACCCAACATATCGCCATCGCAGACGCATCAAAACATCGATCCGAGCGGGCTGGGACATGTGCCAGGCGGAGTACCTCCGGCGCAGTTCCATCACCGTGGCGCTGGTGGTCAAGGCAATGGCAACGGCGCCATGCCAGTGCCAGGCTTTGCCACACATGCAAATATGTGGCAGAACAGTTTTGACGCCCCCGGGCAGGATGGACAGAGCCCGGACAGTTGGAGCACAGGCTCAGCTGCAGGACAGCCAGTGCCGACGACGCTCAACGTTGAAGATTGGTGGGTTTTTTATTTCTTTTTATTTCTTCTCTTATCCGGGTCTTGTATTAAAATACTAATGACGTAACAGGTTCCAATTCTTTGGCATCCAGGGCGACCCAAGTCAATTGAACCTTGATACGCTTGGAAACAACAATGTCGCGCCGAATCTTGGTAATGCAGCTGCGAGTAACAACCAATAGGTCAGTGCAGGCGCCTCTGAGACCCGACTTCTTTTTCGCGAAATTATGTATGAGCTAGTCTTCGTACTATGCAGCGACAAATATTGGGCTGAGAGGCCTTGCCATGTTGAAGGAACTTAATGGTGCAACGCCCTTGAAGGCGATGAAGTGCCGGGAATTCGAATGAAGTGAGGTTACCTAGTTAGCTCTTCAAGTGATTGCCAATTCACACAAACAAAGGGTTGAACCTAAGATAGTGCTGCTGTAGCACAGGGCGATGCCAGCGTTTTGCTGCGTTTTGCTGTGCGGACAGCTTTTTATAGTGACGAGTTCATGAAGCGGCCAATCAATTGCAGCCCATCAATTGCAGCCAATCCTTGCAGCAAACAATTGCAGCAAGTCTTCTTTTCAAGTTTGCGGAGGCGAATCTTGAATCCAAAGAGGCTAGACTATATTAGGGACAAACTGCTATGATACCTACCTACCTATCTTTTGTCCAATCTAACGCATCGCGTGCCAGAGCGCCAAGGCCGGCGAACTCCTCTTGTGGTGTAGCGGCCGAGCCCACTGAAACAGGAATGCGGAAAGGAGAGATTTGAGCAGCTTGGCAGTATGGAACACGTTGAGCAAAGAAATGTGAAGAATGTGTCCTGTTCCGCCACGACGTCGCAACGAGTGCCAAAATTAGCAGGCCTACCCCAGTCTTCTCCCCCGTGCACCGAACAGTTTAGCCGCAGCTAAACTTTCTTGATAACGGGCACTTGCTGGCGATACTCAACCGCCTACAACCTTTGAAGCTTGCAAGCACAGTCCACTGGACCTAGCAGTTTCAGCAAACATCGCAGCAGGAGAGCCCCTTCTCGCCAGCCCGGCGAGTCATCAGACGCCCTACACAATTTGCCTGTCAAAGCCACAGCATTTTTTTTTTTCGTTCTGTAGTGTTCCTTTTACAAGCACGGATAGTATCGCGGCCAACACCAGTGACGCTTCAGCTCTTGGTGTGCTGGGGAACAGGGGCACAGTCTAGCCCACTTGTGACAAACCTGTACGTCACCGAGGCCTAGCTAAACACCAGCGAAGCTCTTCCCTCGACACAATCAAGCGATCCGTCTTCCAACCCCTGGGCACGGCATTAAACCCTTTCGAGCCTCTCGATCACGGATGCGAATTACAAGCCGAGCCGCGAGCTGCCGTCACCGACACGTTCGCGGTCAGCATGACTGGCCGACCAGGCTATTCTGCGAGGTCGTCGTCGGGGCTAGCCGCGGGGCCGGCTGCTGGCTCTGACGGTGCCGTACGACCACGTAATCGCCGTCTCATCAGCATCGACGACAATAGCAACCACAAAGACGACGCCACGAGATCCCTCGATAGCAGCGGCCTGCTCTCAGATTTTGAGGCTTCGACCGCGCAGCCGGCAACGCAGCATGGACACGCCCGTGCCGACCGGGGCTACAGCGCAGCCGCGAGCGGCAGCACCGCCAACATTGGCCAATTCTTCGGCGAATCGCTGACGCAGAGCTGGTCCTCTGTCCAAGGGTTTGCCACTTCCATACTGGGATCCGGTGCCAAGGACAAAGGGGGCATGAGGAGCCCGTACGGCTCGAGATCACCCAACGGGAGAACACCAACTCGCGCCCAACCTCGCAGGCGAGCCGGCAGCAGCAGAGAACCAACATCTTGGGGCCCAGCGCCTGCCCCAAAGCTGGCTGATGTGGGCGCAGGCTCTCTTGCCGAAAGGGATGCTGCATTGAGAGCAGCCAAGACAGCGAGCGTTTTGCAGAGCCACGACGGAGTCAATGGTGGTTTGGATGCGAGCGGACGACACAAACGACGAAACTCGGATGAAATCGCCACGACAGAACAGCCACCCGACGACTACTTGGTTTACATACACCATGTACAACGAAGCGATACTTACGCAGGAATCATTCTGCGATACCAATGCCGAGAGGACGTCTTTCGAAAGGCAAACGGACTGTGGTCGCGCGATAGCATCCAAACGCGGAAATGGCTGACATTGCCTGTGGATGCTTGCGAGATTCGTGGCTCTCCATGCGCCCCCCCAGCTCCCACGACTACGCAGCAAACAGACTTGCTTGCGCCATCGCCGGCGCCTTCCAATAAACCGAAACCCGCGCACGACGAGTACTTTAGCTCACTATCAGACATTGGCGAAAGCGACGCGCGGCAGATTGAACAAGACAGCAAACCATGGACCCATGTTCGATGGGTCAAAATAGAATCCTTTCAAGCGCCCGTGGAAATTGGGCGCATCTCTCGTCAGTCAATGGGCTACTTTCCTCCGCGCCGGAGAAAGAGTATTTTGTCGGCATTGTCAACGCCGCGTCAGAGCTTGGAGCTCTCCAATGGCATGCCCGGGCCTTCAGAGAGCCACCCGCAGCGACGGCAGAGCTCGCTAGGAAGTCAACCGCCCTTGTGCCTTACGCCAATATCATCGCGAAGCAGAAAAGGCAGCGAGGCGGCAGAGAATAGACCGGCCTGGATGCGAAGACCTGGCGGAGTCGGAACCATGGGCCGCAACATTCGAGCGCCAGGACCCGACAAGGACTCCCTGAATGCTTGGGCGAACAAGCACTTTCCTGGACTCAACATCGACCAGCTGCCGTCCATGTCAGTCATGGGATCGGAGATTGCGCATTTCGGGTTCAAAGGCGGTAATAACGCCATTGCTGAGAGCTCCTTTGAGAATGGTCGCCAGGACGCCGCCTCGCTCAACAATCAAGGCACGGGGCTGGATAGGGCTGCAGCCGCCGTGGAAACCTGGCTTCGTGGAGCTCTGGCGAAGCGGCCTACGACGCCGCTCACGCGACCGCGGTCTAAGGGCGTCACCAACGCGGACGGCGACTTGATTGAGCTCACGGACACGGGCAGCGACGATGGCCGATTCCACCAAGAGTCTGTGAGCAGCCTCCTCGAGCCATTGTCAATCAGCGGCACGAGCAGCCATAGGCGAAACACGGGTGCTGCTACGATGAGGTGCAACAGCGGTATCGCGGGCAAAGGGAAAAAGGTGGACTAACTACAGGGCAAGACAGTGGGTTGCTCGAGCGTGGAGTGGAAATGATACCCAAGAATATTCTTGCTGGCTACCTATGAGAATACCTTGCGCATACTTTTGTTTTATGTTCTTCTCTGGGTTGTGTCGTGCTTTACTCTGGTTTTAAACCAAATTTCTTTGGTTTTTCACCGCTTCCATTCTTCTTGGACAAGGCGTTTCAACGGTAATCTCGCATTTGAAAGCAGTTCATCTGCTGAGCGCACGACATTGTGTAGCTACTGTGTGGCGTATCTGGCATATTTAGTGTATATTTCCTTGTCGTCAAAACAATAAGACTATTTCATTCAAATGACTGCGGCTCAAACAGTAAGAACTACATCTTTCCGATTCGTTCTCGCGTTGACACAACAAGAAGGCAGTGGTTGAAGCTGTGACTCATGGAAAACAGGGGCTTAGTTTAGTTGTCGACCTAAATTAGAGTACTTGTCGACTAAGTTGAAGCTACTAGTAGCCTGGAGTCAGTCTCTTAAAGGGCATGATTATGATGAGAATAACTCAATGGCACCGTCTCAGTAAGCGGTATTACCTGTCTAGCCCGCCAAAATCTTTAATTAGTAGCCACTTGATTGGTAGCCGGTTGATTACTGACGGGATAGCCTGTAATGACCGGCCTGTGACGCGCAAGCCTGTGGCGAGTTGGTCTTGAAGAGCGGCGTCAGGAGGCGCGCCGGCCTACTTGACGGTGTCGGCGATAGCGGTCAGCTCAAGATGAACTTTGCTGGCGGTGGCAGTGGCGCTCGGGGCGGACCATGAGCCGTTGAGGAGGCGCGCCGACCTACTCGACGGCGTTGGCCATTATGTAATATGAAGACGACATCTGTCAGCTTAAAGCCAATTTGCCCGCCCCGGCGGTGGCAATGGCGCCCGGGCCGGACCACGAGCCGTCAGGGAGGCGCGCCGGCGAGGATCAGAACTTTTTCAAATAATGCGTAACTTTGATAAGAGGGCGAAAAAGAAATGTGGCGAATGGATTTGTCTGATAGTAGAGATAGACAGCAATATCCATGGCCGAACAATAGAAACAGCCACAAATAGGCTTCAAAGCATAATCAAACTGGTGCTGTATGAATTGCTGGTGAGGTTCGCTGAGCACGTAACTCTGGCAGACGAAGAGGAGATAGAAAGGCATGGGGCTGCCCTCCCTGCAAATCTCCGTCATAGTTCGTCGATGGCAGATTTAGCAGTGAGGTTGGCTGGACAAGCGATGATGCTTGCTGAGGCGGGTGCTGCATCTATCATATTGATGATTATGAGACCTCTTTTTGTGTACCGGGGGATGTTGTAAACGTCAAGTCCGGGTGGGACCAAGAGCGGCAGAAAATTGCAGCTGATTGCAGTCCTTAGCAGCTTCACATAACTCGTCGATGGCAGAATGAGCAGTTGATATGGACGTCGGCAGGTGTCTAGTTAAGCAAGCCTCAAGTCCAGAGGGGTCAGAGATGAAGTCTGAGTGGGGCGTATTTGGCGAGGATCCGAGAGGTAGTGAAAATGATGAAAGATATTGGTGGGCTACGATACTGCTCGCTGAATGAGGCGGTGTTTGGGTGGCCTGGCCGTGGCGGCAGGCAACCTGTTGGCACGCACGATGCCTAGGCTCGCTGACTTGGCGATGCCCCTCGTCAACCACCCCCGTCTCTAACGAGATAGCTTCCTCTTCTTCCCTCCTTCAAACACATATCCAAGGGGGATTTGCTGGGTCGCCGATGGACAGTGACTTGTTCCGGCCTCGCCACCTGAGCTGGCCCAGCTCAAAACAACAACGGCCAGCAAATTACCAGCAAGGACGAGCAGATTCGAGCTCTGCAGGCCAAGGATAAATCCTCGTGAGTGAACTTTTCTATTTCGTCTGCGTCTGCCTGACCATGCTGACTTACGTGCCCAGCCGACCTCAGCAGCAATATCCGTATTGACTACTTTTTCTACCATTCTACCATCAACGAACAATGACAGAGATTCGCAAACAAGGCAGCGCTATGCCTTGTCCACCTCGTCTGCGTTGCGACGCTCGGCGAAAACTTCTCCTTGACCGCCGGCTTTGGCGGGCAGATTAGCTTTGGGGTAACTGACTTTTGTATCCATCCTCAATGATGCCAAGCCTCCATCACCCGGGCCTCTGCTTCTCCTATCGACGAACAACGACTCCAACCCTGGCCATGGGTGACAAATACTGCCCCAGCCATGGGTGACAAGAACTGTCGTGGCCCGCCTCAGATGGCCTTGAGAGAATACGCGGATGAATCTGCAATGCGGGAATGGCAGAGCAAGTTGATGAGGCTGAGACAATAACGGCCCCCGCGCGCCAGCAAGATTGACCCTTCGCAGTGGTCCGGCCAGCCCACAAACCGGCCGGCTGAGTCAAGCATGCCGAATTCATTGCGATGGTTGCATGGATATCCAGCTTAGATCGATTCAGTCATATTGCGCAGACCAGCAACCACTCCAGCAAGCACATTAGCTTACTATTGCAGATTTTTCCGATTTACGACGCCCGTAGACACGGCGACTCGATTGCCTGGCGCTGCCGACGGCACCATCACCAAGGAACCCAAGACACCTGCAGACAGAGTCAGCGTGTACAATGTGGTTGTAAACAAGAAATGGCTTTCATCAGCAAGGTCTCCACATCCAGTTAGTCAACACCCCAGGTATCGCCTATGTGCTTTAACTGCCGACAGCGCAGCTGCTTGCGGTTGTGCGCTCTGGAAAGGAAGGCAGCGCTTCTGATATGTTGCAAGCGCTAGATCTTCACATAGAACGTCTCAAAGTGCCTGCAGAGACGAGTTTTAGCTTCTCGGACAAGTCGCTATGGCTCCTTTTGGTTGCATCTGACCCGGAGGAGTTGCAGGCCGTGTCACAGCACACCTTCTTCGTCGAGTCTACTTTCTTTGTCAAAATTGGGCGAACAGGAGAGGGATCTGTCTGAATGTCAACCAAAACGCAAGTCTTGTCAACCAAAAGTGGTCAACTTGTGGCGTCACTTAATAACACATTCGCCAACTGTATAAAAGCTTTACTTGCATACTATTAACAGCAAAAATATATATATAGAAGAATTATAAAAGCAAAATGAGCGTGACCTCTAATTAATTCTACATCTGCTGGTGATAGCCTTAGGCACACTAGGGCTAGCTATCACCGAATGCGCGGGCCTAAACCTCCCGTGTGTTCCTCGTAGTCAGCGTCTTACGATGCGTGGTTGCGAATGCAATTATTAGTGAAAGACTTGTGCAAAGCAGACAAGAAATGGACGTGTTTACGTGTGTTTTTGGTGCAAATTAGGCGCCTTCGCGTCTACGCGCTATACAGCCAGTGGGGAGCCTTTCTGGCTCGGCGCCGAGTCCGAAGCCTTTCTGAGACGACGCCAGTCGTGGCGCCGAGTCCATGTCGGATGATGGAGGACGCCTGACGCTTTGCCTTTCATCAAGTCTATACTTGAAAGACTAACATGGCTAATGCCCACGTGCAATGAAGTCAGGCAAAAGTACGTGTTTTTTTTTTCTCCACCAACGGGAGCCACAACTCTAATGTTTAATTTAGAGAAGGGAGCAAGAGCAAGTTGACTGCATCGCGAGAATTTTCACAGTCACTAACTCGGCCGGCGCAGGGTGCGCGAGGTCAAGATACGGGCAGGGATAGCGCGAGATGGAACGACGCGGCGAGATAGGGCGCACGAGATGAGACGGCGCGAGATGAAGATGTCGCAAGATGAAAACGATACGGGTCCGGGGCAGATGAAGACAATATGATAGTGTGCTTTTCTCAGCCCTACTTTTTTCCGTCTCTCTCCGGCTTTACCCTCACCATATTAGTGGGTTGCGTGTGGCGCTAGACGAGACAAAAAAAAAGGCGGCCACACCTAGTTCAGCACAGAGCCCGCCCGCCCCGGAGTGGCTATTAGAGCTAGGTAATTTTTTCCTTTTAATTATAGTTATTAGTAGAAATCATCAGGTAATAATATTTAACTCTATCTGCCTACTTTACTTAACCTCTTCCCCTATAAGACGTTAGCGTGACTAAGTGAGCCGAATCTATCCTTCTCTTGCCATTCTACCCCCGCTATATAAAGTACATTGCCGACATGTCCGCTTAATTTTTCTTGGTTAAGAAACTCGGCCCCTTCTCCCTGACGACAGCTTGCTTACACGAAGATGACGGCTTGCGGTCAAAGCCTATAGATATCGAGGCAACACTTGCAGGCTCCTGATATCGAAGAGACAGGAAAAGGTATTGAGGTTGCCTTTATGAAAAAATTCAATTTGCCGCAATGAAAATTTCTGACTTCAGACGCCGTCCCCCTCTATGTGTATATTACGCGCCCGCGCTATGAGCTCGTCTCTTGACTCTAAATAAGGTCCTTGTTTTCATGATTCGAGTTTCTGAGTTTTAGAAAGCTTAAATGCTTTAGCTTCTGAGAGTAGCTTGTCGTGGCTTGACGCCTCGGCCTCTAGTGTCTGTCACGTTGGCGTGATGCGAGTACGGTCATGTTGCCTAGGCCTCTGTATAGCTATATAAGGACCTAGAATGACGGCCAGCATCATGAGCGCTTGCAAAGTCAACCTCTCCGTTTACCTCTGTCATAATCCTTGATTGGTCCACTTTCTCTCGAGTTAATTTCTACAGCTGCAGAGCTGCAGCGCCTCTTTGCTGAAAATGAGAATCAACGAGGAGGCTATCAGGGCCCTGGCGAATCTCACCGCGCCTGCGATCCGACATGGAAACCCAGAAATGCATCCCGCCCTCAAGGCCACTCACATCCTCGGCTTATTCTCATCGACTTTTTTGGTTTTCTTCATGGGGGGCTATCTCGTGCCCGTTCTTTCGTTTATCAATGTCGTCCTGTACTTTTTCAACAGCCACAAGACGTCATGGACTGACGTTCGCCCCCAAGTCGAGGCGCTGGTCAACCAGAAAGTCCAGGAATATCACCTGGAAACCATCAACAGCTACCTTCGCGGCCTCATCGAAAATATGGGGGCTCTCCGGCTCGTCTACAAGCAGTTCAACGAGGCGCCGCCTCAGGACAGAGAGCGGCAGGGCGAGCTGCTCCGATCGCACCACAATGCATTCCTCATGTTCTTGCGAGCCTCTATTCCGCATTACCAGATGGAGAAGCATGCCGTGGTGTCTCTGCCAGACTTTGCCCTGGCAGCCACCATACAGATTGTGATGCTGGGCGACGCCCTCCAAAACGGCCTGGCATGGGGCTACACACCCGAGTATCTACGCGCCATCAGAGACGATTTGAACGCCAAGACGGGCATGGGCACCAAGATACATGCTGTAGCGAAAAGCGCCGCCCTGCCTGGTACTAGCGCCGGCATCGCCCCGAGAGCTATCGACCACGGGTTGCAGATGCAGCTCCTCTCCGATACCATCCACCAGGGCGAGGCCGAAGGTTGGTCTGCGGAGCTTGTCGACACCTGGAAGCATGCGTACTCGGCCCTCAGCGTGGAGCGCCGCGACGTCTCGAGCGCTGCCGGCGTAGAGGACCTCGACTACCCCACGTACGTACAGCAGACGTACAAGCACGGCCGCACGCTGGTCAAGCCGTACACGTCTGGACTGGGCGTAGGGCCAGGACGCCAGGCGGCGGCTGCGATGCGATCCCTCGCCGACTACGACGCCATCATGACCATGCACGTCACGACGTACGCCGAGTACTGGCCGTACCTCACAGGTGAGTTTGAGGTGCCCGACAGCGTCTTGAGGGCCATGGACCGCGAAATCTTCTCCGGCCCGTACGGGCGCTGGTCGGACCGGGTGCCCTGGAATAAGACACACCCGGCGCCCCTGCTTCCTCGCACCGGCAACATCACCTCGCTCCTTGTGCGTGCCAACCAAAGCATCGACGGCTTCCGCCAGGCGTCGGGCGGCCGCTGGGGCACCCACTACGGATCAGCCAGCGATGGGCTGCCCTACCGCATCAACCTCGGCGTGGACGAGCTCATCGAAAACATTGAGCTGACCTATGGCCAAAAGGTCGGTTCCTTGGCCTTTGACTCCAACAAGGCCAGGTACGGGCCGTACGGGTCGCCCAAGCACACCACAACCAAGCCGAAAAAGTGGAAGCAGGCCCTGCTGCACAATGCCACGCTCGGCCTGAGCGTCAACCGCACCGGATACGGCTTGTCGAGCATCCATTGCACCAGGTGGTCGGACGTTGGGCCTGCGGGGTGCGAGGGCATCTTCTTTGGCTTCCGCCCCTTGTACATTGCTGACGACGAGTACGAGCCCGTCCAAAACGATACCATTGAGTTGATTACAGCCTTGGCCAACTGGTAATTGATCTGACGATGAGATGGATCCGACGCCGAAACGGGCAACGCCGCCAAAGAATGAACTCGCGCTGGCGGTTTTCCCTTGTTCTCCCACCCTTGCTATAGATAATGTGTACTATGAAGGCGTCTTGTGGTTGCTACTGAGCTTGCCGGCTGAGTTGGCAACTGCTATGACGGCAGTTTCTACTACCTCTTAATGCTAATTCTCAACTCTTTCTCTTAATGCTATCTCTTAATGATATAATAAATGACCATTGCGCCGCACGGTGAAAATTGCTGCCTACGAAGAGCTAGGTTGTCATGAGCCTTGTGACGAACTCTGTCAGCTCAAAGCCGGCGCCGGCCAAGAGGGCTGGGGTTGGAGTTGTTGTTCGTCGCTGGGAGAAGCAGAGGGAGGCGCGTGGTGGCTGTGCTCGAGAATCATCGATCGAAGCGAGCTTCGTGGCGCGAAGGGTCTTTTCTTGGACGGCGCATGTGGAGGTTGATGTTGTCAAATAGAGGGGGTCACGGGACTGACGATGGGCTGAGGTACCCGCTTTACTAAGGGTGTCCCTCAGAGCCCCTGACGCTATAGCTTCTTTTTGGCTCTTCAATCAACGCTGTTCCTATGCTCAATTGCCGTTCCACGTGACAGATGTCACGCGGAACAGTGATTATACCCCTTTCCTCCACCATGTCGTACGAGGGCTTCGACAGCCCGTCACTTGTCGCTGTAGCGCTGTAGTTTTTCTCCTCCGTCATTGGAGGACCGAACCGGCCCGAACCGCTGTGGTTAATTTTAGCTAGTCTTTGTTGGATTCACCTGGCGCTTGCGCCCAAGGTAGTTAGTTGTCGACCTAATAAACCAGAGCACTGTCATATCTCTCAACCCATTATCCAGATTGCCAGCCAAGATGTTCTTCTTCACCCACCGCGCACTTCCCCGAGACTATCTGCTAGGTGGCTAGTCGAATCACTGATTGACGTCTCACTTTAACAAGGTGCATTCTACTACGTCGGGCACGTTTTCAGGGGCGATTATTTGTCATACGCTACTCAGAAATTGTTGGCCACGAGTGTCATGACTGTGGTTGGGGCTTAGGTTCTGCGCTGGCTACTAAAATTTGTATGGGAAGCAACGCTATTATCGACGGCGTTATACACCACATTCGTCATCTTTCAATGCCGCTTAGCTCACACCTTATGCCGAAAGGTCTGGTTCCCTTCTGGCCGCCCTTTACACGCGCATTCTTTCTATCGAAATCTTCATGATAGCTTTGTATTTGCATACAAAGCAGCTGATTGAAATACTAGGTAGTGAAAGACACACACGAACCGCCACCAGCCACCCTAGCCTTGATTTGGTGCATGATTACTTGGAGCGTAGCACAAACAACAGCCCCCAAGAGTTGAATACAGGCCAATGAGCATTGGATACCGAAATCTTGCCACATGTTGCATTGTCCATCACTTTGAGTGGTCCTGATTCTCGGATGACCTAATTGTCTGACTCTGTCTCGGAAAGTGACATGCGATAGACGTGCGACAAAGAACTCCCACGACATTACTTTCAAGCAAAAATATTCCACGACATCAATCGTGTCGGACAGTAAAATTATCGCGACCCGGTACTTGGCGGGTCATTACTGCAGCGAATTCAACACAACTTGTCCAGTCATGGCTATTGATGAGGAGCAACCTCTGCTCACCGGCAGAGAAGGCTGTCAAAACGTCAATCACGACGTGCTTAGTTCCCAAGGGGCTGATGCGGATAAGCACGCCGACCATCCAACTGAGTGGTCTCGATCATTCAAATGGACCATATTATCCTTCATATCTTTTATGGCCTTCAACGTGTATGTTATCAACGTTGTTTCGCCCCCGAAATTCTTACTTACCATGTCGTCTAAATTTCACTTCCCTACAGCACCTTCGCCTGTCTTTCCATCATGCCCTCGGCAAACGACATTATCCGCAGTCTCAATCACCATGTGCCCAACAAAGCCGCCAGCGTCCTTCTTATTACAGTCTGGGAACTAGGCGAGGCTGCCGGCCCCCTCTTTGTCGCTCCCATATCAGAAACCTTTGGTCGATATGTTGTTCTGAATACGTGCAATGCCCTGTTCCTATTCGCCAACATACTGACGGCGCTGTCCATGAATGTGCCGTTGCTCATCACCGCGCGGGCACTCACTGGCTTGGCTGTGGCGTCCAACGTGCTTAACCCAGCAATTATAGGCGACATGCTGGCACCCGAGCAGCGTGGCGCGGCAATGACCGTCATAATCATTGTGCCAATGATTGCCAGCGCTGTTGGGCCTGCTGTTGGCGGTGCTGTCGCTGATGCGCTGGGATGGCGACAAGTGGTCTGGATCAATGTGGCCCTCGCCTTGTTATGCCAGATTCCTCTCTTTATCTTTTTCAAGGAGACGTACAGAGCTCCAACCCAACGAGATCTGGGCACAGCGCCGCGTAACAGCAACGTCGACGGCAATGAGAACTGCAACGGGAATGGCGATGGCGATGGCAATGATATAACTCCGCATACCGGAAAACGTCAGTTGAAGCTACAAAACTTCTGGACCTCTGCGGCACGACCAGCAAGTATGTTGTGCAGCTCCAGGGTCCTTGCTATGCTCTGCATGTGTCACAGCCTCGACTTTGTCTTTTACTACGCCATGGTCGTTACTTTGCCAGATATTCTCCAAGATGTATACGGCCAATCTCTTACCACTACGGGGCTGTCTTTTATGTTCTTTAGTAAGAAATTACGCCCATTGCTCTTTTCTCATGCCCAAGCTAATTGATCTGTCTCGTGACACAGCCATGGGATCCGCTGGTGGTCTCATCATTTGTAATCTGAGCCTCGATCGACTCTACAAGAAGCTCTCCGATAGAAATCAGGGCCACGGGAAGCCTGAGTTTCGTCTATTGTTTGCCATTGTGGGCGCTCTGGGAGTGCCCACCGCGGTTCTCATGTATGGCTGGACGGCGTCGTTGCGTCTGCCTCTATCATGTCTTCGACTCTCACTCGTGCTGCTTGGGATGTCGACTTGTTTCTCAGCCATGTCTGTGTATACATACGTCGTCGATGCATTTGGTGCTTATTCTGCATCCGCCATGGCTGGAGTCATTGTTACGAGATGCGTAATGGGGGCATTTGTACCATTGATAGCTGCACCATTGATTGCTGCGCTTGGCTATGGATTGGGCTTCACTACCCTCGGATTGCTAAGTCTCTCCGTGGCCCCAGTACCAATACTTGTCATGAAGTTTGGACCAAAGTGGCGGCAGTCGTGCCAATACACGAGGCAGACCACGGAACATTCCCCAGGTTCGGCATCACCCGTGGAGTAGGATGACTCTTTGCAATCTACAGCAAAACATGTCTTGTTGTCATGGGGAGCTCTGCAGATTAAAAGTTCTTTTTGTGCCAATCTAGTTTTTTATGCCTCAGATTCAATCCCTTGAACCTCAAACCATTCTTTCAACTCGGCATCTTCGAGAAGATTTTCCGCAGCGGCATGCTCTATGGGCACGAGAAACTCGAAGACTTCGCCTCGACTGTCTTGAACTTGTTTGACAGGCAGAACTACCAGCACCGGCATGATGCCGAACAAATGTCTTACGCCCGTTGGCTTTCCGAAGCCGAAATCGGCAGCATAAAGGTTGTGAGCCCGCCAGTCATTGACCGTGAATGCCAGTGGGCTTTGACGATGTGCCTTTTGACTTCCGCCGCCGTCTTGGTGTCTGCTATGCTCTATTTGCTCGAGCTGCTCCTCAATAAAATCTGCATCCACGGAGTCGCTGATACGGCGTATGTATGCAGCAATGGTGCCGAGCGAGGCCGACTTTACTATGTCCCTAATTGTAAGCCTACTCTGTTGGCTCGCAGAGGTGGCAAATAGCACAGCGTTACCGAGATAGCGACTGGGTAGTGGCGGGATCAGTTTGCGGCGGATATTGACAGCCTCTGTAAAGTCAGCCGGTGTATCTAGGTACTGCGATCCCCAGAGCTTGGTCCGTGCCCTGGTCAGGACACGCCACCAGAGGGCGACTATGACGTCGTAGGTGGAAATGCAGGCGGATTCCAGACCTGCCGTCAATTTGGCAGTCTTTTTGAGCATTTCAGCCTTGGTCTTTGTTAGGATGAACAAGTACATAGAGAAGGGCAATATTTCCGCCGGATCTGAGGCCGAATCCGCAGCTGGCAGCCCTACCTGCTTCCGAGCCGCCTCGCCGTCAGCAGTTTGAGTTGTTGTGGCGCAAAGGGACTTTCGTACAAGACGGCTTCGATCGAAACAGTCCGAGGTTGGCTCATGATAGGGGATGTGGGAACTGAGAGCGGACGTGTTACCGGCCCATTGGTGGACAAAGGCAGCGAAGCCGCAATAATCCATGGCCCAGTGATGGAAGTGGATGGCGAGGGCAATGCCATCCGGGATGATATTGGCCTGAAAGCCAATCACGGGTGAGTTCTGGCTCGTGTCTGCGTTGTATTGCGCGCACGGCACCGTCTGCACACGAAGGCGTGCCATTTCACGGGGGTTTGGGACGAGGTAATGGTTGACGTGTAGGCTCTCGTAAGATGCAAATGGAGACTGGCCATCTCTTTCCTGATCAAGGTGGTGCAAAATGAAGTCAACTTTGCTTTCTCGTTTGGACACGATTTCGTACTCGTCTGCGTGATTCATCTCAATTGTGCCAGCCAGAAAGCGACACTGACGCAAGGTTTCCTCCAACCCAGTCATTAACAACTGCGTTACATCATGTTTGCTCCCATCGGGAACGCGAAAGAATAAGCAAACCGGGACGTAAACAGGTTCCGGATTCAACAAGTCATTAGTCGAGAGCCTGAAGCTCTGGTCGTTGATGTTTGGATAACCTGACGGGCGGAGGTGGTGCGTTTGGGAGCCCATCTTTTGGAGGCGATTCAAACTGGACAGCACTACTTGGATGAAATGTGCACGAGCAGAGGCTGTGTCGCTTTATACTAATATCACGGGTTTCAAACTGGCTGTGTGGCACTGTTCCGTCAGACGACATTATTTCCTTTTAGCTCTTGTCAAGCGGCGATGCATTTCCTTTTATTTGGACGCCGAATGTTAACTGCTACGGTGGGCTTTCATATTGTCCAGTTTGCAGAAAGAGACACGCTGGAGAAAGCTACTGAAGAAAATAAACTACATCCTGTTCTTGGGTTCCTGGTTAGAGTGTTATATATACAATTTCAGAGGATTTTACAGTCTCAACGCTGAACAGCCTGTGAGCAACAGGCACCAGCGAGTCGCCAGCTATGAGCTTTAGCGCTGAAGCCGGGCTTTCTATCATGTGTAAATTGTCTGACGCTGTCTCGGCCCTGTGCGCTCGGCAAGCACGGAATAAGAAGCAACAAGACCGAGCCATGTTGGCTGATAATGCATTACCCCTGGTCCAGATCGGAACTCGTATCTTTGTTATGCTCTGGCTGATTTATAGCTTCAGGGTTCTGAGGGTATCTATTCTGTGTCTGACGGTTAAAGCTGGCCGTGACGGGTTTGGCGCAAGATTTGGTTGATTTACATCTATGAATTCCTTGATTGCTTCTCCACAACTGAGACCAGCAGTAAAATGGGCAAAAATACAAAAAGGATCAACCACTGGCGCCCTTAACCCAGCTCATATCGAGGAGCGGCCACCGCGTACCTGGTTGGGGAAGGGCGTCCGTTGCGCAACGAAGGTAGGAGCTATCAGTCATCACGATGATTTCTGAGGTTATAAGCCTCGCAGCTATGGCCAGTACAGGAGATAAATGATGGAGAGAAGGTCCTAGAGTTGAGTATATATGGTTGAAGATCAATTCAGCGTAGGTTACACCGGTTCGCTGTTACTTCCAGATCTCACCAAGTCTCCAGCTCCAAACCTGGATCCCATCCAGAGTTAAATAGCAAAAGTCATACCGAGTAATGACTCAGACTTAGATCGATACTCCATACCTTTTCCGGAAATATCGACGAGACTATAAGAGATAGTTACAGAGTAGCTAGTTCTAGCCTTGTATTATTCTTTGATCTTTAATATATTTAATTATGATAAGAAAAATTAGAAATTAGAGATCATTTCTATGAAATTTAATTTTCATTTAATAGAATACTTTAGCTTAGATTTATTATTTAAATATCGCTAATAATGTGTTTTCATAGAGGAAGGCTACTTATTGCTAGCTTTCTAAAAGGGACTGCGTTAGGCTGACTTCCGTCCTTACGCGACCGCGGGTCGAGGTTTCAATCTACACATCAACGGCTTCTTCTCCCAGAGGTAATGTGTCCTCTGCTCTGTCCAGTTCTTACTTTCTGGGCAGAGTTCGAGGTCAAAGTTCCAGAGAATGCGGGCCAGGATCAGTCGATATTCCTGCTCTGCCATGTTGCGGCCGGGACACGATCGGGGGCCGACGGAAAACGGCTGAAAGACGTTGCGGCAGTCGTTGTAAAAGGGCGACGACGGGTTTGACTTTGCGTCTGGAAGCCATCTCTCTGGCAGAAAAATCTCTGGCTTGTGCCAGTTTCTCGCGTAACTGTAGGCTGCCAGAGGATGGACGGACACTTTGGTCTATGGAGAAGAATGTTAGAGGAGCCCATCAATGTAACGCCATAGGCAACTCCTGTTCGTTGCAGCTCAAGGAAATTCTTACATTAGGAGGCATATCATAGCCAGAAACTCGGGTTCTGCCTTCAGCGGGCACCATACGCTGTAATCCACTCGGGACAGGGGGGTACATTCGGAATGCTTCCAGGAAACAGGCCGACATGTAAGGCAAGCGCTGGGCGGAAGTGCTCATGACAATCTCGCTCTCGGAGGAATAAGCGGATCGTACCTCGTTGACGACCTTTTTGATTGCGTCGGGACTGCGCAAAAGGTAAAAGGTGACGCCGCTGAGTATCGTGGATGTCGTCTCGCTTCCGGCAGTAATGACTTGGCTCGCGTTGGCAATGAGTTCCTTCGTATTGAGACCCTGTGGTGTGCCATCATGGCGCATCATGGAATCCATAAAGTCGCCGCGGCCGTGGAGCGACTTGTCGGCCATTCTGCGACGCACCGTCTCCTCAGCATGCTTCGCATTGCGGTCGCGTGCCTCAATAAGCCGCTTGGGTATGCACAACTGAAGGAGCTTGAACAGAATGGGGAAGCTCGCACCGGCCTCGAGGAAGGTGAGCAGCTTGAAAGCCTCGAATATAAAGGAGATGGTGCTGTGCAGAACCTGGTCGCGCAGACCGCCAAAGGACTGGCCAAAGGCAAGATCGCTAATAATGTCAAACAGCGTCAATGTGTACCACATGGTCATGTCAACGCTGGCTCCAAGCGCCGCTTGTTCATGAAGGCGGCCCATCAGCATGTCAATATAGCCGTTGACGACCGGCTCCTGTTGCAAAAGTCCTCTAGGCGAGAAAGCATGCGACATGGCCTTGCGATAGCGATCATGATCAGCG
Source organism: Beauveria varroae (assembly GCA_030780425.1). Taxonomy (NCBI): domain Eukaryota; kingdom Fungi; phylum Ascomycota; class Sordariomycetes; order Hypocreales; family Cordycipitaceae; genus Beauveria; species Beauveria varroae. The sequence goes on from JAPFUP010000198.1 coordinate 27,142, forward strand.
TCATCGGCGTCAAAAATATCTGGTCGTCGAGCGGTTGGAAGAATGAATCGCTGCAGCTGATTGGGCTTGTGGTCATAAATGTCACGCCAGGCGTCTTCTGTGATGAAGGAGACTTCGCCTGGTCCGAAGCGCACTACCGGACCATAGACGCGATGAAAGTCGCACATGCGTGCATCGAGAAGACCCCGAATGTGGGCAATCTGTCGCAAAAGCGGAAAGGCAATCCATGATTTTGGGCCGGAGATTTTGCTCAGTGGATGGAGGTAGAGTCTATACAGGATTGTACCGACAAAGTATAACGAGTAAATGGCCACGAGCACCTTTGCTATCCCAATGATGTCGGCAGGCATGATTGAAAAATTGTCGTTTTTCCGCTATTTGTCTTTCTTCCTCTGAAAGGGATATTCTGGAGCAGGCCGGCGGTGCGCGGGAAAACGAAGATGCCTGATATTATAGCTCCCAGTGGACAGAGCCTGTCTTGTGGTAATCGATTAGCCACGAATTGCTGTGCATTCATGTCTGCGAGGCAGCAGGCAGGATTTGACTAATTTTGTGTGTATTCGTATTTTGTTGCTTGTACGGCCTCAGTCTGCATGTTGCTGCCAACCAAGGTGGAATGACGTGAAGTGATTGTCCCCCAACCATGCAATGTATGCAGCCGCGTACAATCTGGTATGGCGACTGAATCTGCGTATGTCGCGATCGCATGAATGGAGGCTCGATAGAAAAAGCTGGCTGTCACGTCCCTAAGCCGCGCGCTATCACAGTAACTGCAGTCAATCCGCCAATTTTCTTTTTATAAAGACGACTTGTTCCCTTGTTGAGACTGCCGAGGTGACCGGGCGGTTGCTCATGGCACTTTCAAAGTATTGGGCTTGCACGCTTTCATCTCTCCCTGTTGATGAATTTGTAGTTGCTATCTAGTGCAAATTCAATCTACCATCTGATTGACCTTGGAGTAGAATCTGGGTCTATTATACCTTTGTGTTTTGAAAAGTCCATGTGGACGCCAGTTGCCATGTTGGCGGTAATGAAGACTGGCAGTGCCTCTGTTGCTCTTGAAATTGCGCATCCGTTGCTGCGACTACAAACCATTGTGGAAAGGTATGACCGCAAAGTCATTCTATGCTCGTAGAAACAAAGAGGCAGGGCGAGTTCTCTAGACTTTCGCGATGTCTTTACTGTTGATAGAGATCATATCGCTCGGCAAAGGACTGGTGCCTCGGAGCTGCCGCAGGTTTCTCCTTCGCAAACCCTTTTCATCACATACACTTCAGGAAGTACTGGTGCCCCAAAAGGAGCATGCATCTCTCACTCAAACGTATGTGCTGCTATACACTACCAAGGCCATGTTCTCGGCTTTCGCACCACGTCCAGAGTGTTGGACTTTTCACCGTACAGCTTCGACGTGTCTTGGTCCAATGTTTTGCACACGCTCTGTGCGGGAGGCTGCCTCTGTGTGGCTTCAATGGACGAGATGATGGACAGCATCGATGACACGCTTCTGCGTTACCGTATCAACCTTATCAACATAACCCCGAGCACACTCCGGGCCATCACGCCGGAAGATTCGGCGCTTGAGACAATTCTGCTGAGCGGCGAGCGACCAAACAGCCATGTGCTCTCGCAGTGGATAGATAAAGTCTGCATCAAGAACACATACGGTCCTTCCGAGTGCACGTTCAAAAGTGCCCATGCAATCGTATCGCCTGCAAACCTACAAAGTCCCGACATTGGACAGACATTTGGTGTCTGTGGCTGGGTTGTCCAGCCGGGGAGGGACGATCTCCTCTCTCCAGTTGGCCAAGTTGGCGAGCTCTTGATTGAGGGGCCTCTGGTCGGCCAAGGATACCTGAATGAGGTCGAAAAGACATCGGCCTCTTTCATACATGACCCGCCCTGGCTGCTGCGAGGCGGGCCAGGTATTATTGGTCGACATGGGCGGCTGTACAAGACGGGCGATCTGGTACGCTACAACGCCGACGGAACGATGCAGTTCGTCGGGCGCAAGGATGAGCAGGTCAAACTTCGCGGACAGCGCATCGAACTTGGCGAGGTTGAGCACCATGTGCAGAAGCATCTGGCCACGACACCAGCGACAACATTACCGTTTGCCGTAGAGCTGATTACACCACAGGGATCGCAAAATGTCATGCTCGTAGTTTTCATCTCTATTCCACAAACGGAGACCAACCGCAGCATGGAGACGGCCGTCGAGGAGCTGATAGTGGGACTCAACGACAAGCTTGCGCAAGCACTGCCCAGTTACATGATTCCAAGCTCCTATGTTCCCATCACTGAGCTGCCCATAGGAGGAACTGGCAAGATAGACCGTCGAAGGCTTCGTCAGCTTGGCTCAGCGCTATCGCGGGAGGAATTACTAGCGACCGCGATTTAAGTAGTGTGAGTCAATTACTATTACAATGGCGCTGCGGATAAATTACTACGCGAGCCTGTGGTCCAAAGTTCTTGCCTTCAAAAGGGTGCAGGAATATTATTTACATTTCACTGACTCAAGAGCTTCTGACCCAGAAGTGAGTAAACATGTCATTTATTTGCCCAGATTTAGTGCTTCTACCATAAAAGTGTCATTTATAGCTCGGTCGGTATTTACCACTCCAAGGCCGATTGTAACACGGTTGAGCTGTTTGTGGCATCAAGATTGTTGAGCAATACAAGACGTACAACGTTTTCTGTTCAACAGACGATCGACACTCTCAAAGCTGTAAACATTTACTCAAAACTCATTGTACACGAAACTAGCATTTTTCTTTCCTGAAAACAAGTCATCCTAAATTTTGGCGATTGAGCGAAGCTTCTTAACCGCGAATCTAAGTCCTGAAAGCAGCCATGCAAAGTCTCTTGGACGCTCAGCGCCGGGGGTATTTCTACCGGCACGTCCCTTCAAGATTGATCTGGCCGGGAGACCTGTACGATATTAATGACTTGAATAAAAAATATAGAAAGAAACAGGGCAGAAAAAGTAAGAGCAAAACTAGGGACGAATTGCAATTGCGAGTGAAAAAAAATGCTTACGGCGACGTGTGGGAATTGCTTCTCGGAGCATGTCAAACTCGTCGTGGGAGACCAGACCCATAAGGTCAATGAGATAGGAGATTATCCAACAGAAGAAGATTGCGCCTAGGATTTTGGCAAATGCTGTCTCCATCTTCAATGCTGGAGCAAATACCTATTCTACAGTATTCCGCTTCCTCTCCCTCCTTTATATATTTAGACTCTGGTTACGATAATCCGGCATTCTGAGGCAAAAAGACAAACAGCGCTTCGAAGATCCAGCGAATGATCCCAAGTGCAAATATATGATGATACTCAGCGCTGCTGTATACATTGGCGTGCGTTATTTTGGCAGCTATTGAAGCCATGTTGCCGCCAGAGTAACCTTGTGGCCACTATATTTACATGCGGACGGAGGATGAACGTCTGTCATGTCTCGGTGTGTACTCGGTATGCAGGTTACGGCAGGCGATGCAAAAGGTTCAAAATGCGATTTTTCTGCATCCCATTTCTTTGGAAATGGTTTGCGAGTCAGTCTGTTGTGTCGATCGGCTTCTACTGCCCAGAGCCATGCCATTCAGCTCAAGACGATACATTATGCAGCAACAAGACATTGGCATCATTGCAGAGTAGGAGTGTGGCTGTCTGTGATATATGCAGAGTAATTTCTTATGTGAAAGAGCTATTTATTGACTACAACGGCCGCGTTATTACAACCCCCATTCCCTCCCTCAGAGCAACTTAATTTACTTTCCCATCGATATCCCCTCACCCTTGACCACAGTCTCCTTTGAGCCTTGTCATCATGAACCGCACCATGTTGCATTTGGTTGAACTTGCGCAGAACGCTCCCCAGATCGCAGCTGCCGCTGCAATTCTCGGCGGCTTCGTAGTCTACTTTATTTACACTTGCTTCTACAACATTTACCTGCACCCATTACGCCATATTCCCGGCTCGAAATGGGCTGTCATTGGGCCCTACCTGGAATTCTATCACGAGGTTATCAGAGATGGTCAGTATCTCTGGGAGATCGAAAAGATGCACCAGAAGTTCGGTAAGGCAACAACCACCCACTCAGTCATTACATATCCCTGCATTCTCAGAACTATCCCTGCTCTGGCTCATGAGTGGCTATTGAATGGCTGACTCTCTCAAGGCCCCATCATTCGCGTGAATGCTCGTGAAATCCACATTCGAGACCCTGAATTTTACCACACAATCTATACCGCCGGCAGCCGCAAGACAAACAAGGATCCCGACACTGTCGGGGCCTTTGATGTCCCCAATGCCACGGCCGGAACTGTTGAGCACGATCACCATCGTGCGCGCCGCGGCTACCTGAACAGCTACTTTGCCAAGCGCGCCATTGCCGCCTTGGAGCCCACCGTCCACGAGCGTGTCTCCAAGGCCTTTACTCGTATCGACGAGCATCTCAACGAAAAAAAGATTCTGAGCTTGGACGGTGTCTTTTGCGCGCTCACGGCCGATGTTATTACTTCTCGCTTCTACGGCAAGCACGAGGACTATCTCAGTATTTCCGACTTCCACTTTGTCGTGAGAGACGGCTTCCTCGGTCTGACCAAGGTTTATCATCTGGCGCGCTTTTTTCCTGTTATCGTTACTACTTTGAAGAAACTCCCGTATGGCTGCATTCGCATGGTTATTCCGGCCGTTGCCGATTTGCTGGTTATGCGCGATGAGATCAAAGAGAGAGGCGCAGATGAGTTTGTCGCTAGCCAAACATCCGAAAGCAAGTCGTCGGTCCTTGTTGGCGCTCTGGCTAACCAGCACATTCCGCCACATGAGAGGACTGTGGATCGTATGCTGGACGAAGGCACCGTTGTCCTGTTTGCTGGAACCGAGACTACCTCGAGGACCATGTGTGTCACCATGTTCTACCTCCTTACATATCCAGAGTGCCTTGCACGGCTGCGTGCCGAGCTTGAAACCTTGCCGCCCTCGGAGGACTACAAGCACTCTCTTTCGGCGCTCGAGAACCTGCCCTATCTGACTGCGGTGATCCATGAAGGCCTTCGACTTACTTTCGGGCCCATCAGCCGTTCCGCCCGCGTGGCCACCGAACAGGAGCTTGTTTACGGCGAGTATACCATTCCTGTCGGAGTAAGAATCATCTTTCTTTGTTAAAGTCTTTTTTTCTTTTCTGCGATGACACATTTTCAAGCTAACAACAACCTGCAGACGCCCGTCAGCCAGTCTACCTACTTCATGCACTCCAACGAGAGCATCTTCCCTGATTACAAAAGATTTGACCCTGAACGCTTCATCAAAGCTGCCAAAGAGGGCGTGAACCTCACAAAGTTTCTGACCAATTTTTCGGGCGGAAGCAGAATGTGCATTGGTTTCAAGTGAGTATCCTCCTCCTCAGATCTTCTTCTCATTGCCCTTTTCCTTTTGTGCTGAAGCCAACTAACCACTAATCCCATTTTAGCATGTCTTTTGCCGAAATGTACTTGACTCTCTCACGCGTGGTCCGCCAATACGACTTTGAACTGTTCGACACCACGCTGGCCGACGTCGATATCACGCACGCTCGTATTGTTGGATACCCCAAGGCCGTTCCCGGAAAGAAGGAGTTTCTGGGAGAAATTCGTGTCAAGGTTTGCCGCAAGAATATCGCCACATTCTAGTCGGGCTGGAGCCTTCACTGCGACATGGAAGTTGTTCAGAGGCATTAGCCTACTCTGTCCCCTGGGTATCGGTTGAAGCGAGGTGGATTGCAATGGAAGAATGAAAGGGAGTAATGTCAAATTTGGGATAGCTAAGAGGCCAGTTATGTAGTCGATCTTTCTTGTCTTGCTTCTGAAAACGTTGCCAAGCTTACTACTTGCTCACTCTCATGTCTCTTTGCAGCATTGATCGATTACTTACGTGACCCAGACGACGTTGAAGATCGTCATGTTCAACTACACAAAACATCGTGAATCGTCATGAATTGCTATGCTATAATCTAAGTATGTAAATCAACTGCTGCGGGGCAGGCGCGACGTTGATCGCTAATTACCTACAAACTTTGCATAGGTGGTCAATCTATCGCCCGTCTTGAGCTTCTCAATCTCATCATCACGCAAACAGATTGTTATGGTTATCCCATCCTCTACAGAGCGAGGCATCATGTAGATGAGGCCCTCGTAGGGGGCGAAGTGCGGGCGAACGACGGTGACGGGCTTGCCTAGGCCAAAGTTGAAGTCATCGTCGTAGCAGTCCACCTTGACCCACGAGCTCAGGTTAATATCTATCGCAGAATCCGTCGAGGCAACAAACGAGTACCGCGTCTTGTCTGCATCTCGCTCGAGCATCGTTGCCAGGCCGCTGAGCTCGCGCAGCGTCTTGGCTGGGTCGAGCGCCACGCGCAGACGCGACGCGATCTCGCCTAGCGGTGCGTCCACAAGTTCTTGAAGATGGTAGCTGCTTAGGCTCTGGCTCTGCATCAAGCCAGGATACTTGCTGGAGAGGTTGCAATGGGAGCGAACGTCGACGGCGCGCGTCATCCTCACCTCTCTGTCTTGAGGTACCCGGTGCTGGCGAGCTCGCATGATCGCTTGCCAGATCAAAGCCGTCAGCGCGTCGTCGGTCGAAATGAAGCCCTCGGTCACCGTCTTGGTCGCGTCTGCTTTGAGTTTGACCAGTGCATCTGGGCTCACACGAATGGTGGCCCAACTGCATGGTGACGCCGGGTCGTTGTTCTTGGCTGGCGGAGTGGTAGGCGTGATCCACAGGGTACGAAACTCGCTCTCGAGGTCGCCTGAGCCTTCGATCAACGGAATCAGGGCTTTTCGCTCCATGTTGCCCACCGTCTTGTCTTCCTCGGAGAAGGGAATACCGTGGCACGCCTGGGACAGCCAGTGCAAGATCTGCGCCTGCCCAATTATATCGATGGCACGATGAACTGTGGCGGACGTTAGGATAAGCGCGCCGGGAGCCAGCGTTACTTGAAAAAGCAATACTGGCTCTGGGTCGTTTGCGGTCTCGCCAGGGCCGCCGGGAATGGTCATGCGCGGTGCAATTTTGGTCTCGTCAAACATGGACATGGGGAAGCCAGCAGCCGCCATTTCCTCCATCGACGGCATGGAACCATCTCGGCGAGCGTCTCTGATGACGAGGCGCGGGGTGGCCTCGAAGGGCTTGATCTTGAAGACACCAGAGCCGTCATTGCCGGTGCGCTCGTGGATAATCTGACCAGCGAGCCAGGGAAAGTCCTTGGCAAGCTGCGCAAGGCCTTTTCGTAGTGTGCTTAGAATATCTTCGACTTGCGCATCCGCGTCGAGGCGGAAGACGGAGCTCAGTTGCGTATAGACCTGCAGCGCTGGTTGCTGACCAAGAATTTCCACTTCCATGTCTACTCCCGTAGGTGAGGCTTCTTTGGATGCCATATTTCGAGTAGCTCGTGCTGATGAATGATGATAGTCCGTGTTCCGTGTTGTTTGTTGTTGGCTCAGAGATGACGCTTCATGGGAACCGGGCCAAGTTTTTTTCACCGCGTTTGAGCCCAACATGACGCGCAGTCACGGGATCATGTTCACCGCACTTTCTGTAGCGCCGATACCCTTTTATACCACAACACCTCCCATATTTTCTAGAGATCTCGGCTCCAAATAGAAGAGAGGAAATATTCTCACTTTTGAGGGCTTACATCCGCACCGTAGTTGACCACTTTTAGCCACTTCTCATCCCCACTGTAGCAGCTGGGCGGTTCTTAAAATTGCCTGTTATAGCGCGAGTTAACCCCTAAAGGGTATAGGCTCATCAGCAATCTTTAGTGGAAGTTACAGGCCTCCTTGTTGTTAGCGCTGTGGCCTGTGGCCAAATGGCCCACACAACTCAACGAAGACACTTGATCCGTCACAAATGGTAGCAACTCCATCAGAGTCAGGGCCTTCGAGCCATATTTGTGTTTGACGATATTAGTCACCAGACCAGCGAGCCAGCCTCTACGACTCAGTCCACGAGCACCAGCCTTCAGGGACCAGCCTACGCGCACTAGCCCACAAGTACCACCCCGCTCGCCAGCCTAGCAGCACCAGCCTGATGGCACTAAACACACGATATCTAATATAAGAAATTGATCCTACATCCTCACACTTGTACATTGTCGAGTATGCGCTTGGACAGTCGACGCGCAACACTTTCTGTAGCTTTAACGCCACAGGCAGCCTGCCGGGACAGGTTGAGATAAAAATACTACTTGGCCACGTAGGTGTCAGGCACACTGTGACTAACGGGGCAAGAAGAACGCAAACTGCAGTTTGGTTCCTCTGTTTATGTCTCAGTTTTATTTCTTTGGCCCCTCAAGTTTTGTAACAGCCCACGTAGCCGCATTAGTTTGGTGATGTGGCGGTTGCATCAAGCAAAGAGGCGAGCACGCAGCTGGAGCTTTTGAGCAGTGTTGGACACACGGGCAAAGGGGAACATTCATCTTTATTGTTACTTACATGACTAAACCCACGCACAGGTTTCTATATTATATACATATCTGCAAACACAGACACATAGAATGCAGATATGCGTACATCCCTCATTTCTCTACTCAACACCATACTAAGCCTGTTCTCAAGTGAACTCTGCCATTTTTCGGAACAAGACCTCACACCTCTTTACAACCCCAGTTAACATGCCCGACACCGAATTCCCTGTGGCCAACTTTCTCGGCGCCGCTGTGCGTCTTCTCAAGTACATTGAGTATCAGGACTGCAACTACACTCACGAAGAACGCATCGAGAATCTCCGCTATGCTTACGAAAAAGCCGCCCATCACTTTGCCCAAGAGCGCCAGCAGACGATGCTTAACGCGGACCCAAAGAGACTTCAGGCCTCTCTTCAGACGATCGTGGGCATGGTCGTCTACAGTTGGGCCAAGGTTTCCAAGGAGCTCATGGCAGACCTTAGCATCCATTACACCTATACCCTCGTCCTAGACGACAGCCATAACGACCCTCACACGCATATGCTCACCTACTTTGACGACTTGCAGGCTGGGCGTCAGCAGAGTCACCCCTGGTGGGTGCTGGTTAACGAGCACTTTCCCAATGTCCTTCGACACTTTGGGCCTTTTTGCTCACTCAACCTGATTCGAAGTACCCTTGACTGTAAGTTCTCCCATTCCAGTCGAAATACAGATTGTGTGAACATGAGTAGGCAACTAACAGGATTTGACAAGTTTTCGAGGGCTGCTGGATTGAACAATACAATTTTCACGGTTATAAAGGCTCCTACGATTACCCGGATTTCCTTCGACGTATGAACGGTCTCGGCCACTGTGTCGGAGCCTCCCTATGGCCCAAGGACAAGTTTGACGAGCAAAAGCTCTTTCGCGAAATCACCTCGGCCATTGCGCAAATGGAGAATTGGATGGTCTGGGTCAATGACCTGCTCTCCTTTTACAAAGAGTTTGACGAGCCTCGCGACCAGACTAGTCTGGTAAACAACTACGCCGCCAGTTTTGGCATCAGCCTTGAGGAGGCTCTGGAGAAGCTGATTCAAGAGACACTGCTGTCATCCAAGCAGATGATGGCCGTCTTTGTCGACAAGGATCCGCAGCTGAAAGAAACAATCACCCTCTTCATGCACGGCTACGTCACCTGGCACTTGTGTGATCCACGCTACAGGATGAGCGAAGTCTACCACAAGGCCAAGACGATGGAGGGTGAAGATGCCCGTACCTTTACCAGGTTTCGCGAGCAAGCTGCCGAGGTTGGCGCGGTCGACAGCGCCGAGTGGGTAAAGTTTACCGTCCTGGACATGGTTGAAGCCCAGACAGCAGCCAAGAAACGCGGTAACAAGATCATGTCTGCGGGCAAGACTTTTTCGCAAGCAGTCTTTTCATTCTTTCCCTTGATGAATGGGCTGCTTTTGTGCGGTGTCTTGCTTGCCCTGACAAGCATTAATCTACCCACCGAAATTTTCGGCGTCATCTAGTAACTTACCTACATGTCTTGTTCAGTTTTTTCCCGTCTTTGTTTCCCTGTATTTGCGATGTTTCAGTCTAAGTTTTCTATTTTTGACTTGTGAGTGGATGTATATACCTGTGGCTAGCTCTGCTTGTTATCATTGCACCCCCTATCGTCGGACAATCTGAACTATAACTAGAATTGAGTAATTCAGTCAAAATAAGCTATGCTATCATGTGATGATCAATCAATTCTGTTCAGCGTCAGCTGGTCGGCGCTGTGGTTTTTACTTGGCAAGATGACCATGAACTAGCGGAGAAGACCTGATTATTGTCGTTAAGCATAGCATACCTGCTGTGATATAACAGATTATAGGCGCTATAAAAGTGTGGCGCGTCGCATTTCTAGAGTGTAACTTGAAAGTACCCGCATAGCTACAAAAAGTGCTGAGCTAGACATCTATATTAGTATCTGTGCAAATGTCTACATCCCACGCTTTTGCGCCTAACAAGTAATGCCGAGGTTGAATCGTCGATCTTGGTACCGAAAGCACCCTTGATGAACGTCATTACGAGCAGTGGCTGCATCTGAAATGGATTGAAGAAGAATTTCGGCAAATCATTAATAACCATTCTAAAGTGAGACATGCACGACTTATCGCATAATTAATTGACGGGTCGCGACAGCTGAGCAAAGCTAAACAATGCCTTACACTATTCTCAATATATCCAGCATCCCATTGCGAGCGCAGATCAGGGAAAACACATATTTATCATTGCTAAGCCTCGAGAGAATAACGGCAGGGTGAATACTGAGCTTTAACCCGCTGACGATATCCCTAAGATGGCACTCCTTCCGGTCCGGCGCGCACTCGCCGTGACAGCCATTATCGTGGCCCAAGCTCAAGAAGTGATTGCCAGCAGCGAGCAAAAGCTTTTCGGAAAAGTGAATGACATTCCACGACTACCATTGAATGAAGACTTTACCAGATATGTGCAAGAGTCTCTGGATCTATGGCATGTCCCAGGCATGTCGGTAGGCGTGGTTGACGGAGACAACGCCTACGCCGAGGTGAGATGAAAGCTGTCGAGGCTACCGATATGTGTTTTGGAATTATCTGACGCTGTGATAAACTCAAATTTGTAGGGTTACGGATACGCAATAATACCCGAGGCTCCTGCTACTGCTGACACCCTCTGGTACGGCGCGTCGACAACAAAGTCGCAGGTCGCAGCGTTGCTGTCGCACCTCCTCAACTCAGGCAACCACAGTGCTAGCTTCCCTCGCGGCTGGGAGACGCCAGTGTCTTCCATAATCCGTGACGACTTTGTCATGCAGGACGAGTGGGCGACGGCGCACGTTACGCTCAACGACGTCGTCAGCCACCGCAGCGGCCTGGGTCGCCACGACTTTGGTCTACTGCGCGTCCGTGACGGCAAGCAACTGCTGCCGCGGGATGTGACGCGCAACCTGCGAAACCTAGCCATGACTGCTGAGCCGCGCGTTCAGTGGTCGTACTCCAACTACATGTATATTGCGCTCGGCCACGTCCTTGAGACAGTGACCGGCCAGTGGCTAGGCCACGCGCTACGCGACAATCTCTGGGCACCGCTAGGGATGAATTCCACGCATTTTGACCTGGTAGACGCATTGCAGGCGCCACAGCATCTGGCGGCCGGCTATGTATGGGATGAGGCGACAGGAAACTACACGTCTGTAGATTACATGACCGTTACAGATTTCAGTGCTGCTGGCGCAGTCATCTCCAATGCCAAGGACTACGTGAAATGGCTTCGATGTCTTCTTGATAAGACTGCACCTTTGTCGGAGGAGACACATCGCGATATGCAGAAGCCAAGAATTGTGCTCGACGAAAATGGAGGTATGACAGGAGACAAGATGGCAACGACGCTCTATGGACTGGGATGCTTGCGCACTACGATCCACGGCAAAACGGTTTTCTTTCACCCAGGAGGTATGCACGCCTATGGAACAGAGCTTGTATGGCTGCCCGAGATCAGATTTGGCGTGGCCACATTTGGGAACACAGCCATGACATCGAATTGGCAGCAGCTTGATGTCATTTACCGCTTGGTCGAGGACAAGCTTGGAATTCCGGCTAATGAAAGAATCAATATCCGAGAAATGTAGGTCACTCGCTCTGTCAAGCTGGTTCAAACTACCAGTATTGGGACTGTGCTGACGCCGGAGATGCAGATCGATGAGAAGCAGAGACGAAGTCATGACAAGAGACAAAGCCGTCCATACTTTTTTCCCGGATCGCCCCGACCCCCCATTACCGTCATCATTCAACACAAGTCAGCTCGCTGGCAGCTACCACAATAAGGGCTGGGGCGACGTCACATTCACCACGGCCAATAATGGCCATGATAGTGGCAAGACAACTCTTGTCGGACCTCGACCACATGCAACTTTGAGACACACATTTATGCTGGAGCACATATCAGGCAATTATTGGCTCATGAAAGTAGTCACTGAAGGTGGTAGTCCGTACACGAGTCGTTTTTTCGCTGCCCGTTTTGTCGCGGAGGTCAATGGCAAACCGATGGCCATGGAAGTCAATACTGCGCAAGGGTCTAACAATCCTGGCGACGGTATTATCGTATTTACAAGGACTGAGTAGGATCAGGAAGCATTTAAATGGTCATTAGATATGAATGAACTAATTGCTAATGAATGTCTCAAGCCTAGACCCTTTCGTAACAAGGTGGTTTGGCCCACATAGTTTTCGCCATCAATATCTAATTGTATCCCCTTTCAGCTTGGCGACGAATCTTCCTGGACGAACTTCCTTTTTGGCTGTATGTAATCTTGAACAGCGGGGATTCACTTACATCCCAGTCCTCCTCATTGCTAGAGTTGCCGAAGATTCTCAGAGCTCGCACGACGAGTTTGTAGTAGCCCTCGGGAGCATAGCTACCCGTGTCGAGCTGACCATTCCAGTCGAACTGGATGAATTGAAGCAAGTCTGGCTGTCTGTGCTGCAAGTTGCTCGGGCGCCACGGGACGGGAAACCCTTGAATCTGGCCAATCGGTGTAGTAGAATTGGTTGCATATGATGTGCCATTATTCGCGGGCACAACGTCAGCGTGCACGAGAGGGGTTCCCAGGGTTGCGTTGATGTTCAACACAAGCTGGGATTTTGCGAGACTGCCAGGTGCTGGTAGCACAACAGTGGTGCCCTCACTTAAAGAGCTATTTCCGTAGAGAAGCGAGGCGCCGTCGGGTGGCAGGGCTTGGTGTTCGCGGATGGAGCCGGAGAATCCCTGGTAAGGAACGGAGAGTGCGCTGCTATCAGACCCATTTATCGCAATCCAGCCGGACCACAGGGGCATTCGGCTGGCGTCAAGGCTATCGGGAGCTGACGCCGATAATTGAATGTTGACGGAATCGCCAGGGGCCACAGTGACGGTCGTGTCACTAAGGGCAATGGACGCTGGGGCCTCAATTTCGTCAGGCATATCGGGATACGAAGAAATGGTGCCACTCTGCGTAAAGGTATAGACGGTGACAGCGGGAACGTGAGACAGACTGTACGTAACAGCGTCATTGCCAATGTTCTTGATGGTCAAGTTGAGCGAGGCTGCCATATGTTCGGTGTCATTGAAGTTGAGGCCCGCCTGTTGAACAAGAGTTGTCGCATAAGCAGCGTCGTAGGCACGCGCCAGACCACCGCCCTGCTGTGCAACAGGGGCAAGATAGGGCAAGAACTCGTCTCCGTTGTGGTAAAGCTGCGGGTTCGAGTGTGAAACGAGAAGGCTTTCGACAGTGGCTGGATCCAAAGAGCCGCGAGCCTCGCCAATCAGTGCAACGATAGCGGCAATGAGGGGACCAGAAAACGAAGTTCCTCGTGTGACTGTGTAGCCGGAAGGATTTGAGTCCCTGGAATCCGTCGAGAAGATTTCTTCACCAACCGCGGTCACGGAAGGCTTGAGACCGAGATTCCAGGAAGGGCCCCAGGAACTGAAGGCGGAAATAGCGCCTGCAATATCGTCATTTGGCGTCTCAACATAGGATAGGGGTGCTTCGGCATATGAGAACACTGTCGCAAGGACTTTGCGGCCAGACTGGAGCGCGCTGAGCATCGCCGTCGCGGTATCAAGCCCGAGCATTCCAACGGCGACGACCCCCTCAGGCAAGTTGTCCACGTAGTAAATGTCAGGACTCCAGTCTTCATCTTCATTGTAAAAGAGAAAGCGCGAAGCCCCCTTCTCATGGAATGACTTGGTTCTGTTCCTCAAGCTACAGTCCCCTTTGCCGGAGCGGAAATGGAGTAGGACGAGCTTGTCGCTCAAATCCGGCGTGTCAGGACTGAGCGGTCCACAAGCATGAGTACCGTTGCCAGTAACAGTTGAGTTTACAGGCAGGGCGTAAACCTCCATTGGGGTGCCGGTGAAGTTGTCTGAGGGTGTTGTCGGGTAGAAGTGGAAGGGGGCAGCGGATGTGTTGTCGATGGTGTACTCGGCCTCGTTGATTAGTTGGGGATACACACGGCTGTTCACCGATCCAACACTAATAACACCGTTGGCGACGGCCGGGTCGATGTGTGAAAACAGACCGAGTTCGCCGTCGTTGCCAGCGCCCTGGACGAAAACGACACCGCTCTCCTTGGCCCGCGTCGCAGCCATAAACAAGAGACTGTCCGGCCACCCGCCCGGGAGACCGGCCGACGACGAGATGATATCGACGTTTTCGTTGAGGGCGCGGTAGATTGCGTCAACCATGACATCGGTAGCAAACTCACCACTGCAGGTGATGCGGTACATGCCTATCTGGGCGCCAGGCGCCGCGCCGGTGAAGCCCATCTCGTTCGGCTGTGCAGCGATGATGCCGACCGCGTTGGTTCCGTGACCATTACAATCCTTGGGCGTGGGCTCGTTATTGACCAAGTCTGCTCCGAAGGAAATGAGGCACCCGGGACCAAAGCATCCACCGAGTGCCGGGTTATAACCGACTATATATATTGATACATAATTGCCAAGGAGGACGCGTTACTGGCAAGCTGACTGGTGAAGTCCTTCACAGGCTTTAGGACCACGGCTCAGCTTGGAGGAGCTATACTTTCCCCATGTGGTCGGCCCGGCCGGCTACCCCATCTATCCGCGGCTCCATCGGAAGCTCTACACCGATGTGGAGAAGACCTCTGGGGAAGCCGGAGAGCATTCGCGCAATTTCCGTCGTGCACAGTCGAGACGTGGGCTTGTAAGTTCTCTTACGCGATCGAAAGCCTCTGGTAACTTCATTGTCCGGAATCAATTTTATGTCATGGCCGAATCTGAAGGATTAGCGTCCCAGGGCACAAAGTCCAGACGTTGCCGCAGCGTTGCGCGATTCGTACCTTATGATAAGCAGCCAACTTCGTTGGATGTTCCCGAGGCATACAGTGTACCGAAAAGTGCATTTTTGAACCAGTTCAAGGAGACTCTGGCCAGAAGTGAAGATGCACGCGACTGCGAGACGCTGCTGACCGGGTCGAGTTGGCAGTCATGGAGTGAGGGCCATCAAGAAATGGTAAGTATGCGCTTGCTCTCAGAACAGTGTACTGAAATAGAAGAAGAATCTCACTAATCAAGATCTGATAATGCCGCAGGGCTCATTTTTCTCTCCTACCTGGCCAATGTCCAATGTGGTGGATGCTCCCGACTTTGACTTGGACTTCTCGGACCACATGCCGCGATGGCGACCGGTCTTCTCTGCCATCTTTCACTTGCACCTATACATCCCTAATTTCCAGTTGAATGAGACTTTCAGTAAGGACGCGCTCCCGCCTCCATATTTGGACTTTGCTCTGGCATGCTTGGCCAGCGTGGCGTCGTCCAAAACGCCTCACGAATTCGACGGCATTCCGATACTTAGCACGACATACTTTGATGTAGGAATCAGATTATATATGTTGACACTCGAAGCCGACAACCGTGAGGCCCGTACTATGGAGTCGGTAATTGCGGTATGCTATCTCTAAACACTCGATGTGGCTTGAAGCACTGGCTGATGCTTGTTCGTGCCAGAGTGCCTTGATTGCCACGTATGGTTTGCTGAGTGCAGAATTGAGCGCATGGTCGAAAAGCTCTGCAATGCTCATGTATAGCATGACTGTGAGTAGATTCAGCGCGAAAGTATCTATCATTTTGCAGTCAGAATGATTCAGGTACTAAAAGTGATCACTATTAACCACTACGCATCGGCAATACCGATCGCGCGAAGGTTGGATATTTTCAATTGTAGGTCTACTGATGGCATATTGGAGCCAGCTGCCAGGTAAGTCATTTTGCCCGCCATATTGATTATTATCGGATACTTTTCTTTGCTCAGTCAAGACTCACAAGGTTTAGGCGTCACAGCATGATTGCGAGCTACAAATATCTTGTTGATGTGCTACTTGCCGTTCACATGGGAACTGTTCCCGTACTGTCAACGTCGGAGCTGAACATTCGGCTGCCCGTCTCCGGGCACTCATTACTAGCCGTCTATGGAAATCTCATATACTGCACTGGGCCGATGCCAAGCGACGTTGCGACACCCGATGACGCCGTTTTGCTTCTGACTGCACTTCTCTCCGATTTGCTTTTTATACAGCGAAGCGCATGTCCAATTGGATCGCTACGCTCTAGCTCCAACACCCCAAGAGACCAAACAGGTACCACGAAGATGGGTGAATGCCCATACCAGACACTCTCCCTGTCTGCTGAAGTAGACCGGCAGCACAATGCCATCAAGCGTGCCTTTGACCGTTGGCTACGACAATTCGAATCCTTGATGCCCCGAAATGTGCTTGCACTTTATTATTTTTGTCAGATTTGCCTCGCATGTCCCCAACTTCCACAGCTTTCAATGCACGCTGGCTACCCGCCAGCGCTGCAGAGTCACACGCCCTCAGACCCGGATCCAGGACAGAATCGAATTCATGACGAGGCTTCAGTGTCGGAGGAGGCGATGGAGCTTGCATGGCTGGTTTTGGATAATATCACTACGTCAAGGTCCGAAAATGATGTTGAATGCGCTCCGATCTGGAGTCCGATTGTTTTATTCTTCTCCGCTCTTGTAGTGTGGCGCTCTGTCATAAGACGACCGTCTAGAGTTTCGGCACAGCGAGGTACGGTAAAAATGTTGGCATTGTTTTCAAAGGAATTGGACCAGCTACCTTGGCCATGTTGCCCCGTTATGTCGCAAACGCTGGAAAATCTAATAGCTCGAGGTTAGTAACCCTGTCTTGACGTAAAGGCACGGCCATTCGATAGACAAGAAAACCGCATCTCCAATGGCATATTATTTATATTGGAGTTCATCGGTTCCTACGCAATTATTGGTTCTCTCGGCGACAGATTCATTTTTCAGACTCCAATCTCAAGCCCCCGTAGTCCTCTTCCATTGCCTGACCGTCAATTTCCAGCGCGTTTCCTTCTTGTAGGATAAAGACCATCCTTGACCACATTTCCCCATGGGGCACACGCCACACGTGCATGGTTCCGCGCTGCACGGCAATATCACCAGGCTCGAGTAGCTTGGTCTCTCCCGAGTCCAGCACTAATTCAACGTTTCCGGCGATAACAATTCCGTAGTCGAGGCTCAGCATTCGGTGCATCGGCGTGACGGAGCCCGGCGCGAAGTTGCAGACGCGCAGCACCGTTCCACCCGGTATGGAAATTGGGGGCTGTGGGCCTGAGAAGAGCTCCTTGTACCTGGCAATGTCCAAGTCTGCATTCATCTCGGCTGGGAAAGTCGTATTGGCGTAGGCGAGAAAGAAGTCCATTGTCGGTGTCAGGCGTTCGTGCACAGCCGTTGGATCAATCTCATCCGCAAAGACACTACGGCCACTTGCATCGTGTGTAGTGACGTGTCGCTTTTGTGTTGGTAGTCCTGTAGGTCTGAGGACGTTTGGCTGAGTCTCCATCGTCCAACGGCAAGTTGTAGGCTATGGTGGAAGCTCAAAGGGTCTGTTGATGCGAGTGCCTTTGGGTGGTCGGCTTTTTCGGCTGATCACTGCCTTTTATCGACGCATTGATGGCCTATAAGCAGACATAAGCAGACGATTACGTAGTGCGTCAACTGACGAAAATGAGAAGTGGGTGAGTCGGCTACTAGACTTCATCCATGGTGACTGTCGATACCCCATCGGACCGCGGCTCCGTCAATTTGATCCCACGCAACTGGCCGCTGTACCGGTACGGATGTATGTCCACGGGACGGTGTCAGAGCCGCTTCAGCTTTCCTCATGCCCATGATGCCAAATGCATAAGAAGTGGCCAAGCTCTGTTGAAGTTGCTGCGCTCAGATGTTAACAGACTAACAGCCTCAGAACCTACTCGGTAAAAAAACACCACATATTAAACGAGCATCAAACATTTCACAATATGACAGTCAACACCCGTGCTGCTCTTAACCGACTTTCGTATGTGCTATACGAGCATCCCGACGTGGAGAAATTCAAGAAATTCGCAGAAGATTTCGGCCTCATCGAAGCTGGGCAAGCAGATGGTCTCACATTCTACCGCGGGTACGGCAAGGATGCGTACGTATATGTTGCCGCAGAAGGGCGGCGAGGAGGCGAGAGAAGGTTCATAGGTGGTGGCTTTGTGGCGGGATCGGCGCACGACTTCCACTTGGTTTGCCAGATTCCAGGCGCCAAGATACTAGACGCGACAAAGCGACCAGGGAGCGGGCAGCTAGTTGAGGTGCTCGATCCCCAACGGGTATGTCGTCCAAGTTGCCTGGGAACAGGTTGAGCGCGAGGCGCCTGCCCATGGAATCTCATCGTGTGAAGGCGGCCAGGCCCCAATGAACGGCGCGCTTGACAAGATTCGAAAGGGTAAGTTAGGCTTGAGATTGCAACGCTTCACAGAGGTGCTGATGGCAGACAAGGCCAGTTCACGCGCATGAGTAGCGGCCCGGGTTTGGTCCACAAATTGGGTCATTTCGGCTAACTACACGACAGACAACTATGACGAGACGCGCCGATGGTATCAAGAACACTTCAACTTTGTGCCAACTGATGTGCTCCATGCGCCAGGCGACAAAGCTCGCGAGGTCGCCGATTTTATGCGCGTGGAACGTGGCAAAATATTTGTTGATCACCACTCGTTCCTCCTTGCTAGGGTTGCTGAAGGCAAAGGAACAAAGGTCCACCACTCGTCTTTTGAAGTCGAGGACGTGGATACGCAAATGATGACGCATCAGTGGCTGGGCCAGGCCGGTTGGACCTTGGTCTGGGGTGTTGGCCGACATGTCCACGGCTCTCAGATTTTTGACTACTGATACGATAGCAGCGGCTTCATTATTGAGCATTATGCCGACGGAGACGTCGTCAATGAAGACACGGAAACGACCTATTCCCCTGCAGGTGCCATGGCTGTATGGGGTCCCCCTGTACCGGCCGTTTGGGGTGGAAAGGCCTCTGTGATCAGCGGTTAGGTAGCGTGCGTGGTCACCTATTACACCCACTGTAAATATTGGCTACAGGTAGGTACCTATATTCTGAACTGAGCTGAGCCAGCGCAAGCTCCAGCTTCTGCCTAGGTACCTTAGATACTTATTATTAGGGGTTCTACTGCAGAGTACATTCCCTGATGATGAAAACAAGTCAATATTCCAACGACCATTTTTTCACTCTTAATGTGCTACTTACTATGTCTTCATTGTTATTGCCTAGCATCCCTGCAAACCACCGAGTCTCTCCACGGTAGGGGGGTATCTACGGTCAGTGACCGGAAACACCGGAGGAACTCTGAAGCTAGAGTGTGTCAACAAAGCCATCTGGAGCATTGATCTCGCCCCCATGCGCCACTTACCCCGCGACATCTCCAGCGGTCAACCTGCCAAGATCAAGCATCACCAGCACATAGCAATGCTTCCTGCTTCTTATTCAGATCACCGCAAAGATAAAGAGGTGAGCGCAGCCGTTCCCCATGTCCCCGCCAAGGGCACTAATACCCAGCTAAACTATTCACAGTGCCACATATGCCATCGTCTTTTCGTCCGATCGGAGCATTTGAGTCGGCATCCGAGAACACGTGCGTGCGAGCTAAAACTCCCCTCAGCTGTCTTTACATGCTCGATTGTAAATTTGCGACTAACCAAACACTCTATAGACACCGACGAGAAGCCCTTTTCATGTTCCAGCTGTAATCAGTCATTTAGACGACTGGACGTCAGGAACTTGCATATCCGGCGCTGTCATGAGAATCAATCCAATGTGTTGGAGTCGTCAGCAACGCAGCGCGGTAGGAGGCGTACTCGAGTTGCCGGCACAGCCTGTCGTAGGCGAAAGACGCGCTGCAGCGGCGGACAGCCATGCTCTCAATGTGCGGAGATGAACGACGCTTGCACGTATCGAGCTGGAATCTCGTCAACTCATTCTCGTAATGACGCGATACAGCACGAATCCAACACGACCTTGTCTCCTTCTGTGCCTTTACAGTGGCTGGACAATACCTGGACTGAATCTGCCATACAGCTCCCTCCGAGTCCTCCCACCACGGCCTCTCGAGGTCAGTGCCACTTGTCGCAGAACTAGTTACAACCAAGATGGCTCGGACCGTACGCCATCGGCGGCCGAAATGGGGGACTTGAATGAGCAATTGGAGGCGGTGAACAGAGTATTTCTTTCGTCAGACTTTCCGGTCTCTACTGCCAGCTTCCTTGATGATGCATGGATACTGCCTGAATTTTCCGTGAGAACCTCTACCTCCCCCATGTCGTCTGAAAGGGATGATCAGATGCACATACTGACCTCCGGCCATAGGAACCTCCAATGTGGCTTGATAGTCTGGACAATATGGACCAAAGTTGGGACATCTTCCAGTACACAACAACACCCGCGGATAGCACCTCTTCAAAGATGTCGCCTGATGTTCTCACCGCAAGTCCCATCACATCAATGGTCAGAACATACTTTCTTCGCAAGGCGCAGGTTTCCTCGCTTGCGCTCGACCGGCCCGACTGCATGTGGTATTCGAAACTGCCCACGTCGACAGTCCCAGACGCATATGTCATAAATGTCTTCCTGAACATTTTTCGTCGGCACATCCCGCCCACATTCTCTCTGTTCTGTGATATGAATCTCTCGGACTCGTCAACCTCTTCGTATTACATGGCAATGGCTGCTGTTGGTGGCTTGTTCTGCTCGGTCAGAGGGAGCTATGACGTGGCAAGGGCATTATACAACGATTCACGCAGGATGCTGCTTACCAAGGTCTGCGGGTTGCCGGTCATCCACGGTATTAAACATGTGATCTAACAATTCTGGCTCAGGTTAACTGCACAAAAGAAGGTAAAGATCCCGATTCAATGGTGGATCATGCTGAGACGCTACAAGAGGCCAAAACAGTACGCAATCAATGTTCAGACGCTTGCTTTGTCTGACATAATGATGCAGTTTATTCTCTTAGAGATCTATGGACTATGCAGTGGCGACAGACGCAGCTACGAGTTCTCAGAATGCATGCGCAGCGATTTGATGCGGGCACGTTACGGCACCTCCCAATCATAAAAATTCATTACGGCGACATACTGCTAACATTTGACTTTTGGGCGGTGCGGCGATACATACGGCAGAGCCAGTGCACTAATGGTGGCGGGCAGCTCCAAAATATGCGGTATGTTGCAACATATGAACTCAACAGACTCAAACAATAATTAGTGACTGTTGGCAGGCTCTTGGAGTGCTTGTATGTGCTCAACTTGTACCGCGTCATTCTAATGCGAAGACCTGCTACTCTTACCAAGCATGATCTGGCCATGCTGTGCAGTAGTAAGAGAGGGGAAGGGAACGAGACAACTGGGATGTCGTCTTTTCTCGATATTGTGGAAAGCCTCGCCACACCAGGGCTGCTTGTGGACCGGACAGCTCTTCAACTTCACAGTATCCCAAGTCTTGGTGGCTTGAGTACCTACCTCTGGCCAGCAACGCGCAGTTGGTTCGACGAGAGAGCAAATCATGACGAAGAGCGGTCGCACAATCCTCTGTGGAAGGAAGAATTCATTGTTTTGTCCTGCGACAAATGGTGGAACTCTCAGCAACCAAACTCCGACCCATCCGTGACTATTCTGTACCATTGCGTCAAGCTCCTCATTCACGCGGATATTGAGCTGTTGGTAGGCTACTTCAGGCACTCACTGGATGCGGGACAGCAGTCCCGCATCCAGCTGCAGGAATACGCGTCAGTTTGCGCATGGCTTGATGGCCACAACGCGGCTATTGCTACTTGGCATGCCAACTCGATACTGTTCGTGGCTGAAGGTTTCCGCTGCCAGGAGAGCAGCAGCAGCGAGGCCATACCACCTGGGATAGGTGACGGGCGTACCGAGCCGAGAGTAGATCCTGAGTCTCCTCATATACCTTATGCGATCTACTATGCGACATTGGTTCTGTGGGCTCGTCAAGTGACTCGATGCGACGACGAAGCTGGACTCTCTGGCATGCCGCAACTCGCCCAGGGACAGCGGCTCCTTCGGAGGTGTGCGTCACGTATCGCAGGTTTGATGGAGCAAGTGTTGGGATTATGGGACTGAAAACATACCATGGGCAAGGGTCAACGTTGCCAGTCTTTGCCCATATTTGTACAGGCTGGCGCATGTGCGGCACTCCGTGATCTGATATGATCACTTGAGCAGTAGTGAACAAGGACCTGACTTTGCAACCCCCAGAATTCGTGCATTGGGGCCGTCGGTTTGTGGAGTCGCCTTTCCCGCTGGGAACGGGAAATCCTAAGCCATCTCTTATTGCGTGTATCGAAACCTTTCTTGGACTGAGTACGCAGATTGTTGCGCCGGATGAGGATGGGGTAAGTGTTCCGTAGTACGACCCCGCCACTTCCGGATTCTCCTCTGCGCCCGGTTTACCCCATGCGGCCCGGGCCTTGATAGTGTTTCGGCCCGATCTCTGGTATGAAATATTGAATCATGGATTCGATCCAGACTTTCGTGTGGAGGTTTGCTGGCATTTCGTATACATTTAAGGTAAGGCTGTCGGCTTGGTAAGAGAGGAGTAGCACGCAACTCTTCTTCTTTCATACGCGATATCTTCGAATCCGATACAAATCATGTCCGTCCAAGCTTCCGCCCGTGGCAACGCCAAAGGCCAGCCTCTACACTTTCTTGTCGTTGGTGCCGGCCTCGGTGGGCTGACCGCTGCCATTGCGTTGAGAAGGGCGGGGCATCGTGTTACGGTAAAAATTTACAGTCATTTGCGGATGAAGTCAATGCATAAACAGCATCTGATAACTGTGTGGACGAGCAGGTTTTCGAGCAGTCTCGGCTTGCAAGCGAATACGGAGCCGCTATCAATCTACCACCGAATGCCAATGGCATTTTACTCCATCTTGGAGTCGATGTTGCTGCTGCTGGAGCGGTCGAGCTAAAGACGGCAAGTATCAAGAGAAACAAAATTCGATGAGAAACAAAGATAGCTAACCTGGTGAGTATTAGGTCACGGGTTATGACAAAGATGGCCAGTGTGTTGCAAAAGCTGACTACGCGGCTCTCGCCAAGGGCTGGCAGCATGTAAAGGCTATCAAACGGTCTTCTAAGGGACATTGTGCTGATCATCCGCAATTTGACTATAGAAATACTTGTTGGCGCATCGTGTTGACTTACACATCCAGCTGAAAACCGCGGCAGTCTCCACCAACGGCGCTGGATACCCCGTGGAATTGAGAGTAGCTTCACGCGTCGCTGACTTGGACCCCAAACAAGCTACAGTAACACTTGTCGACGGGACAGTTATTGTAGGCGATGCAATCATTGGAGCAGATGGAATTCATGTAAGTAATTTTGCATCAAATCCAGTGTCGCGCACAATTAACGCTCTGTCTCCAGTCCACGACACGAGCAAAACTGACATCCGTCCGACCCGAACCTTCTGGAAAAAGCGCCTTTCGTTTCCTTCTCAACCGCGCAGACATCATAAAGCACCAGGCAATTGACCCGGCTATGATTGAAGAAGTGGAGCTGGTTTTTTGGTTCGATGCCGACTGGTAAGGGACCTTCTCTTTATAGAGCATCAAGCTCGTACCTAGCTAATATACTTGCAAAGACGAATTGTTGTGTACCCGACAAGAAACAATGACATTTGGAATTTTGTATGCATTCATCCCGATCGCAGTTGGGAAGATGATGACAAGAGTTGGAACCGCTCTGGCTCCCAACAGGATCTCCTTCGAGAATATGAGGGATTCGACGAGCGCGCGTTGGCATTGTTGCGCATGGCAGACCCGTCGATGCTCAAGGTGTGGCGACTCATGGATATGGACACTGTTGAGGCTTGGTGCAGGGATAGGTTCTGTCTCCTTGGCGATGCCGCTCATCCTTTCCTCCCACACCAGGGCCAGGGAGCGGCGCAAGCAATGGAAGACGCCGCATCACTGGGCGTCATCTTTCCGGCCGCTACTGATGCATGCGGGGTGCCATCAAGACTCAAACTGTATCAGAAGTGTCGCAAGGTGAGAGCGGAGACGGTCCAAGCATTGACGCGACAGGCCGGCGCAGACATTCGTGGCATAGAGTCTGCTGGCAGGAAAGTAGACCACATGACGGAGCTCATCCAGATCAACTGCGGCTACGATGAGCACCACAACTCCATACATTTGCTGCGCATCTGGGAGAACAGCAACAACCCACCCAAGCTCTGGCGGATGCCTGTGTCGTTTGGACCTGCGTCCGGTCCCCCGCCAGTCTCTCCTCGGCTCTGCTCGTCGTTGGCCCAACAAGGGATCAAGTTTCGTTTCGCGGACCATCAAATTCAAGACTTCGCGGACATTGCTCCAAAACCTACTCCCAAATTCCTCCTTTTTCTTTCAGTCACCTGACAGCGTTGCATCTGCATCGTATGTCCACACCTCGTTGCAGAATCTGGACTGGCTTGGTGGCAAGGGCTACGACTATGTTGCCTTTTTGCTGCACGGTATCGTGTACCGGAAAAAAGATGGCTCTACTGTCACAGGATCTTTCGTGGCCGTCATGTGGGAGAATCTGACGGACCCCATCCTGCCCGGACGAGAAGAACTCGGATGCCCCAAGCTATTTTGCGACATTGGAGTCCAGCAAAACGCCAACAACTACCTAATGGAGGCGAGCTGGGCAGGAGGAGCTCCATTTCTCAAGCTGCAGATGGAAGGCATGAGAGACGAGCAAGTCTCCGAAACGGGTAATGACGGTGCACTTTTCTTCTACAAGTACATTCCCGCTACGGGAAGGCCCGGCTTTGCCGACGTTGAATACCCCGTCTGTGTCCCGAACCCAATCTGCCGAACCATCAACCGTGTCCAGACCGCGCGGACGGCGAACGTCATACTTGATCCGCTCAATGAAGAAAGGCTCCCCACCCTGCATCATATTGTGGGTAGGTTGGCGGAAATTCCTATGTTTGAACTGGCTGAGGCAACCATCGCCAAGGGAATAGACGTGCATGACTTGTCGACAGCCTACAGAATCGAGTAGCCAAGCTACCATGGTCGCAAAGCTGTTTCTTATGTAGTAGGTTTCATATCACCAGTGTAGCAAGCAAGCAACTAGATCTCATAGCTACGAGTGTCACAGTGCACAAAGTGGTGGATATCTAGTTGGCATTGGAGTAAAAATTCTTCAAAAAATCCCAAGATCAGCTTTATGTTCTAATAGAGGCGACTCATTACAGACCTCCTCCCAATAGTCTGAGCGCTCTGTAGAGTCTTACCGTAGTCTAAGCGCGAACTAGCACTACCGTTGTCTAAGCCACCCCTGACGCAGTCCAAGCACTACAGGGCAAGAGATGCACATCGTACCATTCTGCCCAAGGACAAAGGACCAATTCCTGTTCTAATAATAACCAGGAATTGGCATGTAGTTGATCCATAGAATCCATGGAAATGATTGACGCTTGGTGCCATCACAGTTCGTCTCCGGGAAGATGCCTGGACCCTTCTCACACCCGGCGTAACGCTACCCCACAACATCTAAATATGCCTCTGCTGGATCTGCTTAACGTTGCATAATGAATCGCACCTTTTGCCGGCACTTCTACTTCTACTGGCCAATCAGCTAGTTGTCACGGATAGAGGTCGGCCGCTCTGGTAGATGGGTCCGAATTAGCGGCCTTGGTCGGCGGTTTTTCACGGCAGGCATAGGCTACGCTGGCGGTGAGCCAAGAAACGTGAACAGTTGGAAGCATTAGAAACCCCATAGATAAATTACAATGTGGGTAAGGTGATCTTGAGGAAACCCCATATGTTGATTGAATTGGGCCTGGGAACGCAAGGGTCGGTTGGAACATTTCGCCCGACCTTCGTACTTCGTATGCACATTCATCTGCTCAGCAAGCCACAACTCATGCAGATTTAATCTAGTGGGCTAGTAGTAGCAATACATATATATATAGCTTGACTTTATAAATAAAAAGGGCTTCTGTAACAGGTTTCTCTCAGGTCTTGGCTCACTTTATTCTACTCTGCTGTCTCGCAGTCATACCTAGCAACATGCGTTGGACACTTTTGCAGCTTTATACTTGTCTGTCCCTTGGCTTGATATGCGAAGCGCAGCGGTACAATATAATTTCACGCCAGTTTGCTCCATATGTGAACGCCATATCTTCTTTGCTTGGCGGTAACGGGTTTATTTCTGCATCTTACGGCGCCATCCAAGGATTCCTTGGTCGTGACCAAGAGTTCGACTTTGTGGTCGTAGGCGGCGGCACTGCCGGGAACGCTGTAGGATATCGCTTAGCAGAAGCAGGTTTCAGCGTCGCAATTGTCGAAGCCGGAACCTTTTTCGAGTTTTCCAAGCCGGGGTTTTCCACCATCCCAGGCCTTGATGTCCTCTTTGTTGGTTCAGACAGCTCCGAAGCTCTGTCTCCAGCCGACTGGAAATTCCAGACGACACCTCAGCAAGGCGCAAATGATCGCAAGTTTCACGTTGCTCAAGGGAAATGCGTTGGTGGCTCATCCGCCTGGAACTTTATGATTCACCATAGAGGCCCCAAGGGCATGTATGACCAATGGGCCGAGGCCGTGGGAGACGACAGCTACAAGTAGGTCAACACGAATGTCAGCAACGCACGATCATTTCCAATTAACAAATGACTTTAGGCTCAGCAGTTTCGAATCATACTACAAGAAGTCTGTGACTTTTACCCCCGCCAGCTCCTCAAAACGCCCTGCTGGCACCTGGTCCCAGTCTTCCGCATCGGACTTTGCTGCTCCAGGACAAGGCGGCCCCGTTCAAGTCAGCTACACAAACTTTGTCTCCGACTGGTCTAAATGGATGCAAAAAGGATTACAAGCTGTCGGACTAAAAGAAACCGATGGTTTTGATCGCGGTAGCTTGCTGGGATACCATTACACCGAAACGACTACACGACAGTCCGACGCAACCCGGAGCTCATCTGCTGAATACGTCTACGCTGCAAATAAGAAGAAACTGAGCAATCTCAAACTATTCACCAATACCCAGGCGTCAAAGATCAACTTTGATAGCAGCAAAAAGGCAACAAGTGTCAAGGTACTCTCAGCAGTCGGCTCCGAGTACACCATCAAAGCAAAAAGAGAGATTGTTGTCAGCTCTGGAGCCTATAGCTCACCGCACCTTCTTATGCTTTCGGGGATCGGGCCTGAAGAGACTCTTAATAAGTACGGAATTCCTATTGTTGCGGCGCTACCTGGAGTTGGCCAGAATATGTGGGATCATATCTTCTTTGGGCCATCTCACGCTGTCAAGTTCAAGACCATTGACTCTATTTTGCACAACCTCATTGATCTGGCAAGTGCAGTGACGAAGTATCTGCTTGGTAAAACGGGTATTCTGAGCTCTAACGGAATTGAGATGGTTGGGTGGGAGAAGCTGCCCCAGCAACTGAGAGTAGGATTTTCCGAGGAGACTAAGCAAAAACTCGGTTGGTATTCTGACGACTGGCCAGAGGTTGAGTACCTCGGTGGCAATGGGCATATTGGAACATTTGGGTCATTACTCAAACAGCCAACCGACGGGCGCCAATACGCTACGCTTTTGGGCGCCCTCGTCGCGCCGCTTTCAAGGGGCAACATAACCATTTCATCCACGTCTATCCGTGATCACCCCGTGATCAACCCCAACTGGCTGACTGACAAGGGCGATCAAGAGGTTGCGGTGGCTCTCATGAAGCGCATGCGACAAGTGTGGGCAACACCCGAGTTGGTATCCATTTCAGATGGCCCCGAGTTCTATCCAGGCGAGCAAGTCAAGACGGACGAGGAGCTTCTAGAAAATGTCCGCCAGTCATTAATGACTGTATGGCACCCGTCTTGCACATGCAAAATGGGCAAGAAGGAGGATTCTATGGCCGTGATTGACAATTTGGCACGTGTATATGGCGTTCACGGCCTGCGCGTTGTGGATGCGAGCTCTTTTCCCATTCTGCCCCCAGGACACCCTATGGCAACGATTTACGCATTGGCAGAGAAGATTGCTGAGAACATTATCCGCACCGCCAAGCAGTGAGGGACGGCGGTGGACACAGGCCAGGACACATGTTGGTATTGATAGTAAAGGATAGCTGACAAGTGCAAAAAAAAATTATTCATGTTACGCTAACTATAAAGTAATGGAACGATAAAGGAATGGAACATTTAATAAGACATATTTGAGCATACATTAATCCTCCTCCATTACTCTCTCATCGTTCGTAAGGAAGCCAGTCTCATGTCCGCGCCACAAACTTCACCTCTCCTCAAACCCGCTATCACTTGGACAATCTGAAAAAAAGCATACAATGCAGCTCTAAGCCTCGAATTTCGGGCCTCCTGACTCTTCATACTCTCCTTAGTTGATAGCAATGCGTCGAGGCTGGGGCTTCTTAGCCTTGGGGACCGAAACAGAGAGTATACCATCCTTGAATCCGGCGGAGATGCTGTCCTGATCTACAGGAGACGGAAAACTGAATGAGCGAGAGAATTCGCCGACTTTGCGTTCTCTGAGCCAGTATTTCGGCTTCTCCGTTTTGTCGCTGGCTTTGGTTGACGCCTCTGTCGTATCGTGGGCGGCATGGCCCTCGCCTGTTTCGGTGATGGTTGGCTTGTCCGAAACATCTTCGATCCTGGCAGCCGAGGACGATGGCGCTGGTCCAGAATAAGACCGCTCGGATTTTCCGCGAATGACTAACGTCTGTGGTTCCGGGAATTCGATGCAGATGTCTTCCTTTTTCACGCCTGGAAATTCACCGTGCAGCTCGTATTGGTCACTGCTCTCGCGAATGTCAAACTTTGGCTGCCAAAAGAGGGAGCCAGCGTTGCCATCACGACCAAGGGAAGAACTACCACCCTGACGACTGTAGTTGTCAAATTCGTCAAGAAGGCGGAATAAAGGTGAAAAGGACGATGACTCGCTTTCGTGCAAAGCTCGGGGGAAAAGAGACATGTTTGCAGTGGTTGTAGTTTTGATGTTTGAGGTAGCTGGATTTGATGTTTGAAGTGATTGCAATTGATGCTTTTCAATTTTTTCGTTGTTGATTTGAATCAAGAAATTTGTCTTGAACGGCGAGGAATGATCGGACCTTTATATCTTTGTTGCCTTGTGTTGTACTTGCACACAATGCGAGGGCATACAGAGCGATCATGAAGCCACAGTATCATATCGAAGGCTTTGGAAAGAATGTTCGAATCTGGGCGAAATTTACGGAAAAACATGGAAAGAAGAGGCTGGCGATCGTGACACAATAACGTCGCAATCGTGGCCTGCCAACAGGCTGAGTTGACGCCGTGGCTACCGGGTGGGGATCTTCTCGATGGCTCTAGAAGCTACGGTCGGCAGCGACCGAGGTGGCAAATAATAAATGGACTGCGCTAAATAAGTGAGTACGTACCATGAACAATCGAGGTGTGTGTCTAAGAGACTACGGATATAGGTTTATTTTTTCGATATTGCATCAAGTACTCGTACAATGGGTGATATGAGATGATTCAGAGTAAATCACCACTAACCCCCCATACAGTGGTGCTTGGAGGCACTGGTGTGACATGCTGCTGACTAAGGCATCTCTCTAACCCCCTGAATTACCATGTCATAACTTTCTTGTTGGGCATAGCCAAGCTCATCATGCTATTCGCATTTCTTCAAAGACTTCTTTCAAGATGCATAGCAAACATCTCGACGCTGTTTTGGGCTTTGATCAGTGGAACGCCGTCAGTTGAGCCACCAGTCGATGTTGAATGCGGCATCAAAGGTGATGCTCAGGCAGAGCCTGAGCAAGACGTGACAGCGTCGAAAAAGGCCAAGCAAGAGTTTATGGCGAGTCTATCGCGCGACGCAATAAGGAAGCTAGCGTCACGTTACAACGAGCACAAGCCTTGTGAGATCTTTGGAGAGGATAATGGCAGCTTCAATGCATGCTTTTTTGTCCTCTTCCCCGACGACGGTGCGCGATGGGTGGTGCGCGTGCCTATCGAGATAGAGTTTCAGCAACCCTGGGAAAAACTGCAGAGCGAAATTGCCACTGTCAAGTAAGAATGTATTCGCTCTGACGACAGTAAGCTGTTCTTTAATGGGACATAGGTATTTACGGAGTGCGACAAAAATCCCTGTGCCACGCATTATTGCCTATGGCAGAGGCGAGATGTTGGCGAACGATAAGTCTACCACACATATGTTCCTGATATCAGACTACATACACGGGAAACCTGTTATGCTACCGGTATTTCTGCAATCCGAGAAAGCAGTTCGCTCAAGGCTGTTGCAAAGCATCTTGGACATTCTCCTAGAACTGCGAAGTGTGGAGTTTGACAGAATAGGCTCGCTGATGCCAGGCAAATCCGACGAGGAACCTGTAGTCGGCAATCTCTTGACGTTTGCCGCAAATGCGATTCCAGGCGCCCGGTTGCCCACATTCGCGACTGGGCAAGAGTATATGCAGTCGCAGTATGACATGGTGCTGCAGCACACCGCGATCCCCTGTGAGGGTTTAGGGGAGGAAACTGCGCGAAGAGAGCTTTTCGCGGCCCATAGCCTGCAGAAGTACTTTACTGTCCCAGACGCGGTAAACAACGGGCCGTTTGTGCTTCACCATCCTGATTTGCTGCTCGGCAACATCATTGTCAATGATGATATGGAGATACAGGGGATCATTGACTGGGAATTCACCAACGTTGTCCCGCTGCCCTTATTCGTGCCCCCTTTGTGGGCTCTAAGTAGCGGTAGCGGTTGGCTCGGCTCATACTTCTGGTCAGAGATTACCTATGGTATACTTAGGGGCGACCCGTATCAGACGCTCCGGAAAGCGTGGAATAGAATGAATCCTGATATCATGGCTACCATGTACATTGCGCAGATAATGCGCCACCCGACTGATCTTTGTTCTGTGTTCCGCAGGTTTTCCGCACAGCATCTATTTGGGAATGAGCATCTATTTGGGAATGATGTCGAACAAGCAGAAGAAGATTTCTTTGAGGCAAACAAGGCGCTCGCTGCTGAGGCTCGCCGGCGGGCAATGATAAATGGAACAATAGCTGTACCAACCTAATCCTTGAATATATACACATTAAGTCTGCTGCTGCTGTTTTCTTTCTAGCTCTCTTTGGCGCGCGCCCAGCTCCATCTGCTTACACAATAGTGCGTCTATCTGCGAACGAAGCCTAACCTCTTCCATGTCCAGAGGGTTCTGTCCTGGCACCGCAGGCTGGTCTGGCACATTTCTAATTTTTCGCGAGCTGTTAGCCTGCGACGATAGCATTTTGGCCACCTGGGGATCCAGAGTTTGGATTGCCTCTAGCTGGCGCTCCTTTTCAGCGAGTTCGTCGACCACCACATTAATCTGTGCTATAATGGTGGCTAGCTCTGCTGACGTTCCTTCGCTTATCGGCAGCGTTGCGAATGCTTGTGAACTTGTGTGCGAGTGTACAACGTCGGGTCACGGTTGCCTATATCCTAGACTCGGATATTCATCGTCTTCGCTGACTCTTATAGTTGTTCCTGTTGTTTTCAGGATACCGCGACCGCCGTAAGGTAACATATTTGTAAAGGGAGAGCCAGAAACCATCCGCAATCATCCTTTGCTACGGAAAAGTAAGGCATGCAAGAGTGCGGGGTAAGCTGGGCATATATCGCTGCCACGTAGGCCCGGTATCGCGAGGCACAACATGTTGTGACCCGTTCGTTTGCTCTGTTACGATTCTGGTAGTTAATATATTAAAACTTAATACCGAAGAGTGTGTGTGGCACGTGTAAATGGAACAATACACATGGTTAGTGTTGAGCAGCCAAACATAGCATGTCTCTTCTACTGGTAAGTACCTTTGATCGCCTGCTTTCACAGGGCAGGGGGGCTGATTACTGCATATAATAATCAATACGCTACGGATCCGTACTGCCTCTGGTATTACTGTTTATTACACACAGTGCAACACTCTGGGTTCCCCGGTTTAATGGTAGGGATGCACGAATCGACTTGGCCCGGCCCGTAATATGCCGTGGGGGTGGCTAATGAGTACCAAAATTAGCGCGAGGACGGCATCGTCCGCGGCCGGACTATCCCGCGATGCACAGGCTCGGCTTGGGAAGTGGAGGCCAACACATGAAACTCGCAATATAATCATTTAAATGAACCAGAGGTAGCATTTCTTATCGTATGCTGCATACAAGGAGCTTGGGAGTGTGTACAAACAAGTTTTTGTGTTGGTGGCATGCGTGCAAAGTTTCGACCTCGGGCGCCATGGTGTTTATTGTTATCTGTACCGCCCTAGTAGATCAATCCATAGCCGCCCACTTGAGAATCTCCTTCTCCACTGAATCCATTGCTTTCATCTTTTCATTCTCAAGTTGAATCTCCTTGACGCGCAGCTTATACTTTGGATTTGACAAAATTTCATCGACTCCCTGCCGGATCTGTCTCTGCGACGGCGTTCCTGTCCTCAAATTGATTCCCACGCCGGCAAACTCGCCTCGATTTGCTACTTCGGGCTTGTCCTCACTTCCACCTGCCAACACCATCGGTACACCATTCACAATGCCGTGCATAAAGCCACCATAGCCAGCGTTCAAAACAAACACCGAAGCATAGGGTAGCATGGCGTCGTATGACAAGTAGTCCACAGTGTAGGCATTCGATGGTATCGCAACGTCACCGGGTAATTCAGCACCTTTTTGGCCCAGAATCGCCACCACAACGATGTCATCTCTGTCTGCGAGCGCATGCATCGTAGGGACAAGAAGTTGGTCGTAGCGCACCGCAACTGTGCCCTGTGACACTACCACGACCCGCTTGCTACCGTTGATGACGGTGTTCCAAAACGCTGGCGCGGAAAACGTCTTTTGGGGAGCACGAGGCGGCAAGGCACCAACAAAACGCACCTTGGGGTGGATATCGGATCGACGATACTCGAGACTCGGGGGACACATCTGCAGCGTTACGTCGGCCGTGGTGGCGATGACATCCAATGGGTTGCGGCCTTCCACATCGTCCATGTTCGTCGCACCAAGCTCCGTCAAGACTTTCTTTTGCAGAGCCACAGACTCTGCAAGAGACCCTGTGATCATTTCGCTGTGCATTCTTCTGTAACCTTCACGGCTTTCCGCTGTTCCATCTGGGATGATGGTCAGGCCGAAGGGTGCGCTGTCGACGCTGCTGAGACCGTAGCTGCAAGCATGAATGTTGACGGCGCGAGGCCGCCTAGTGAAGCCCTTTGGAAGCGGCGCACCAAGGAATAGTGGATGGTCACCGAGGAAAAAAGATTCGGTCAAAAGCACAACTTTATGTAAAGGCTTTTCCCGTTTGACGGCCTCGAGCGCTGCGTACAGCGTCGCCATGCGGCTGGCGGTGGGCTTAATGAAGAGCTCGATCATAGCGGCATTCATACGTTCACCTGGGTCCTCTATGACAGATAGCTCGGTGGTAATTCTTTGAATATTGTCATAAGGCGGCACGGGGACAAAGTCTGCTCCCACTGCAGCTGTGCGAGCTCTGTAGTCCTCACTTGCGAGGAGCGTCACATCGTAGCCGCGGAGGACCAGCTCCTCAACGATACGTAGAAGAGGAAAGGTGTGACCATCAGCGGGCGATGCAAGCGCTACAATCTTGAGATTGGAACGGTCAACCTTATTATCAATAATTGGCTCGCTGCGTGACGGAGACATGTTGTACAGGGCGATTGAAGGGCGAGAAAGAAAGTCAATAAAGAAGAGGTTCGGCAGGTCTGGGATTCACAGCAACTTATACGACGTCGAGGTATGCCGGACGGCAACAGACGAGCCATGTTCAGCGTCAGAGATTGGAACCCGTGTGTTCCGTCGTATACACAGAATGAGCCCACTCATGATGCTGTCAGACACTCATCGCCAATCTTATTCGGGAGTCAGCTTGTGCCACAACCCCGGACAACTCACACCTTGATCGGGACATCGGAGCTAACGCTGCCCGACAACCTCCGCCACGCGACAGACGATCACTACGACACTTGGATTAGCTTCTACACGCTTACTTCCTTGACCAGGGCGCGAACGCCGAATGCCCGATGAATCATCCAGCTCGCCGCTCTTGGAGACGACATATTCACTAAGCATACGAATATGGAGCGGGATCAGTTTTTGGATCACGATCCGAGATGCGGTTGCATCTGAGTAAAGCAGTGAGCGGGGTCTGGCCTTGGTATCTCTCCGCCTCGGTCTTCGGACATCTATCTGGGCCGGGCCGCCCGGGCCGCCCGGGACGATTTGGGATGGCGGTCGTCGGTGATTAGATTTGCGGGCAGGATCTCTGCAAGCCTTGAGATAAATATCGCGTCCATAACTGCTCAAGGCTGCTTTACTATGTCATCTCCAAACACCGCGACCGTCTTCTACATCAATCAAGATCGGCGACAAAATGGCTCTCGTCGAAAAAATTCAGTTGACAGACAGTTTTTCTGTCTATGCGAATCCAGCTGCTAAGCTTGAAGTGGAGTTTATTCACAAAGAGATCTTCATCGACAAGTGCTACGATGTCGCGCCATTTCCCGACGATAGCTTCATAGTTGATGCTGGTGGCAACATTGGCATGTTCACCCTGTACATGAAGAGAAAATATCCACAATCAACCATTCTCGCTTTTGAGCCTGCCCCGGCTACGTTTTCTACTTTTCAGCGCAATATGGAATTGCACAACGTTTCCGGTGTGCAAGCCCATCAGTGTGGGCTCGGCAGAGAAAATGCAAGTCTGGCCTTGACGTTCTACCCGCAGATGCCAGGCAACTCGACGCTGTATGCCGAGGACAAAACGAACCAAATGAAGTCTGTGGACCAAAATCACCCTATCGCCAAGCTTATGCAAGAGACGCAAGAGGTGCAAGTTGATGTGAAGCGGCTGTCGGAATTCCTCGGTGAGGTCCCCAATCTGAAACGCGTCAACTTGCTCAAGGTAGACGTGGAGGGCGCCGAGATGGATGTGTTACGAGGTTTAGATGACGAGCATTGGGATTTGATAGACAACGTTGTAGTCGAGCTTTGCGACAGCAAAGGAGACTTTGCCGCGGCCAAGACTCTGCTGGAATCCAAGGGTTTTGCGGTTGCTGTAGAGAGGCCCGACTGGGCACCACCAGATCTCAAGATGTACATGCTGATTGCAAAAAGAAACTGAGGGATGTCTATTTAGCCAATCAACTTTCTAACCGTTCTATACCTAATTTCTATATATATGCCCGATATGTATGATGTTCTTTCGCCTCTGCCGCGGTCTGCCGCGGAAGAAAATATTTAGTTGGACTTTTGCGCCCACTTGAGAGCACCGGGAACGGACTCATCAGCCGCAACATATTTACACTGTGTAAAATTTGACCACAATTGCCCGAGGAAGGAGCGATCGTCCCGATGGTATAGGTCTCCAAGGACAGGCTTAAGGGCGTCGGTGGCTTCTTCAGCATAGTAGAATGGAATACGGCTGCAGACTTCTAGTGAGACAAGTGCCCGTGATTGCGGTTGTGCTGGGTGGAAATTACTTACGGGAACAAATGGTGAACAACGTGGTGCTCAATGATGCCGTGGAAGAGGTGGCGCCCAATGAAGCCAAAGTCGCGATCGACAGTGGCCAGTGCACCTTTGACAAAAGTCCAGTGTTCAGCTTCGAAATGAGGAACATCTACATGAGTGTGATGTAGATAGGTGATGGCGACTTGAGCTGTCAGTTAGTTTCATCCAAGTAACCTATGTTGCGACGGGGGAAAACATACTCAGCCAGTGGTGGACCCAGACGTAGGGTTGCAGGTAGAGGAGTACTACTGTTTGCGTACCAATAACAGCGGAAAGTTTGTATAGGGCCAAAAACATTAGTCCCAGTCCGACGTCCGACAAGGCAATATACGGAGCCTCGCTTCGACGAAAGACGGCGCTGTTGGGATCAAAATGACTGCGGCCCAAGAGGCTAGATGTCGGCTTCTGCTGGCTGTCGCTTCCAGCCGAGACGTTGAACAGCAGATAGAAAATCCAACCGAAGAGCTGGTGGAAAATGAGCGAAATGGCTTGGAAGACGGGCGTATCTTCGAGGAATTCCATGTTGAAAAGACTGAGGCGGGCTTCATAGTCTGCACGCTTCTTGGGGACAAAGGCCATGTCCTTTTCCATGTGGCCTGTGAACTTGTGGTGGCGATGGTGTGAAAACTTCCATGAGTAGTAAGGTACCATCAGGCTTGAGTGAGTTAAAAAGCCAACCACATCGTTGAGAAGAGGGTGCTTGGAAAATGCCCCGTGGCCAGCTTCGTGGCCCAGAATCCATAGTCCTGTGCAGATGAGGCCTTGACCAAAGCCATAGAGTATCCAGGCAGTTGCCCTCAAGGTCGCGTCATCAATAGAAGGAATGTAGTGAGCGGCAGCCCAGCCAAGCGTACCAATCAAGACGACATCACGGACCAAGTAGCTCATAGACGTGAACACTGACGGCTCAAAGCAGTGCTTCGGAATTGCCTGACGCAAGGTATTGATGTCAGGATACACTGGGCCTGATGGGGAGCTGAGTTGTGGCACAGAAATGTCAGACGACCGAAACTGTCTCATGCCAAGTGCGAATTTGAGTACTCACACTGAGGAATCAGCCTTGGGAATTCGTTGCGACATGTTCGTTTGGTCGTCACGGACGAGATTCGAACAGACCGAAGAGCAAGGTTCACTGGAGTCTATTGGCGCCGCAACAAAGACAGGCCACTGAGAATGAGAGGTGATGCGTGGGAGAAGATCAGAAATCAACTTTCTGTCTGATTATCGATATTTTTTCCCCGGTCCCCTTTTTCTTACAAGCTAATTTTAAGCACCAAATTTTGCCTGACGCTATGACTAGTGAGAGCAAAAGCTTTCTCCTTTTACGAAAGATGGCCATCGTGGACAAGGAACATGAGTGGCCAGGCAGGGACCATAATTGGGTCGAGGCTCTTGATCAGACCGAGGAAAGGGCAAATTTGTTACAAGGTCCCTGAAAACTTATGGGTTTGTGGATGGATGAGACCCTGCGTGGAACCCGTTTGGCCAGCTTAAACGTGCGACGCGCTATACTTGTTTCGGCTCTCGGGTGCAGCATTTTCGACGCACGTGCTGCCTAGCTCAACAAATCAACAAAAGCAAAATTCCTGCGGTGCTGTCTTCTGGTCTTCTGTCCCTGTATCAAGACTAGGGGCTCTGTCCCCCATGCATTGTGCCTAGGTACATGTGCCAGGCCCCCACCACCCGATGAAGGTAGTGGGGGCCTGGCACATGTAATCAATGCTTATCCAGTCCTACTGTTGGAGATTGGCCTACAAGCCTTGCCACTGGCCCAGTTCCAGGGCTTGTTGGTTCAAGGCACGCATCATGGCCATGTGAAACAGCGGGCCAAATACTGGGTTTTTGCAATACTTGGTTAATGAAACTCTGTTTCCATAGAGCGCAACCAGAGAGTGTCGACATCTGCCGCCTTGTCATCTAGATCTATACCATCTCCTTCCCGCGATCTAGCTCCATGATCAATACAGTGTCAGAGCGCACTGGCATTAGGCATGTTACGATGAGAGACCACTTTCTCTCTTGCTTGGGCGGTGTGCTACCCGTTTCGCGAGCCCCAATAATGTACCAGCGGAAGAGAACCAAAAGTTTTCCAAAGTTTTCCACTATTTTTGAAGGCATGAGGAAACGAATTGTAATTTGACAGCTAGGTAGGATTCGTGGCCGACACGGATCACACAACTCACATTTCAGAGTGCTGTAGGCTGTGATCCAACTTGGTCAAGTACGCGCCTTGCATATGTGATAATGATTAGTTCTTAAATTATCACATCACTTTATTTTCTGGTATTCCTCCAGTTACGTCTTGCCCGGCGCAGAACAGCAGTATGACGTATGGCAAACTCGAGAGGTACGCTTGTCGTCCGAGTACAAGGCTTAGCTACTTTTTGACGTAACTCAGGGGTGTTTCGAACGATATGTGGCTGACCGCGGCTTCTTTGAGCCTATTCTCGGGCCTCGGGCAGCTGTCATCGCAGCTGTTTGAAGCCGCTGTTGTGTCCTTTCGAGGTGCTCCAAACTTGGCTGCCCGGTGTGCGACGTTGGTGCAACCACACCTTTATAAAAGAAGAAATAGTTTTTCAGTCGCCCCAAGATGGCTTCATTGACTGAGAGTGGGTGTTTGTCGCACTCGTTAGGCGTTTCGTTGGCAGGCTCCTGCTACACGGCTTCCAGGGCCAGGAAAGATGTGCGTCCGAGTCGAAGTAGGTATGTAGTCAATAAGTAGAAATATGCCATTTGCGGCCTTCACCTGTTCAGAGTCGAGCTTGTTGGCTTGTTTTGTCGGCTAACAGAGCTCGAGCACGCCGGTGTCTACATGTTACGACCGTAGAAAAAAAATGATGAGACAATGCCGAATGTTATGTTCTTGAAGCAGAGCATAGTCATGGAAAACGGAGTTGAGGTAATTTTCATGTATTGAGCCAGTGAATTCCACCGTTGATATACAGCTCACTCCATCTACTTTACAAATGACATGGCAACAATGAAACGCCAGCAGTCAAATTAATTTCGTTCAGGGTCGGTCGAAGTATGTCCACTGGCCATCGACGGGCTTCTCCTCGAGGTCTTCCCAGCTGCGCAGCAAAGTTAGCAAAGATCCGTGTCGCAGCTACAATCTAAACTTACACCTTGGCCTTTTCCATGACGTCGATAATCTTCAATTCGCCCTCGGCAACCTCGATAACCTCCTCAATTAGACCAGCACCGAGCTTTTGCTCGAGTTCATGTATCCTGCAGCGCTCGTTAGCCCCATCCGTGTCCAATAATACCATCCTCTGGCGTCTATGCGTGCAGCCAAAGCAACAGAGGCCAGCTTACTGATCCGCCGTCAGCTGAGGCTCATCTTCCCATTCGATCTTCTCGTGATCCTCCAGGGGTTTGCGCTCAGCCCAGACGGCCACGTCGGCGCGCTCGGCCGGGGAGCGGATGCCCTCGAGCTCGCCGCCCTCATTCTCCTCGCCGTCCCACTCCTCAGCGCGCTCGTCGCCGGGAAGGTGCCTCGACCCGACGACAAAGATGCGGTCGCCTAGCTTGACGGTGCGGGCTTCGCTGCCGTCGACACGGCCGCTAGCCACGCGGAACTGCTCGGCATTGTTCTTGACCAGCTCGCGCGCCTTGGCTGCCCAGGCCTCGTAGCCGGGCGGCGTGTACTGCTCGACCAGCGCCATCCGGTGCTTGGTTGTGGCTTCGACCGACTGCCGGTACAGCGACGTCGCCGGCAGCGATTGCAGCTTGTGGAGGGTGCTGCCGTAGAGGAAGAGGAGCGTCGATCGAGGGGTGGCGTGCGTCCACAGACCCGTCAGCCCAGTGGGCGTACCGGGTTCGAGGTAGCGCGCGAGCGCTCGAAGTGTTGGCCGCATGCTTGGCGGATGCAATTGGTAATTGTTGTCCCCGTGGTGTTGAAGCTCGGCTTCTGGACGGTCTGCAGAGATTCTGCTCAATGCTCCCGCCTAGCCTCCAATAAGGTCGAGCAATTACCAAGCGCGATGCATCACGTGACTTTTCACGTGGATTATATCGACCATTGCGTCTAAAGACTCCTTGTCGCATACATAACATGAAAACTTGGAAATAATTATCATTTTGTATTTTTCACTACTTGGATTTGTACCAGTGTCGCATTATCGCGCTATGCGACCCTTTTCCAAGTTGCACCGCTACAAGAAGTTGTAGTCAAGCTGCAATGTCCTGATGGAGTGGGACCAACGAAACAGAGCCATTCAATAGGGAGTGGCCGTATTGGCCATCAAAGCCTAGTTAATATAAATACATAGGAGATATTAACTGCCGGGCGCGGATTTACCAGTAATCCTGCCATCGTATATTCTGCCCTCATCCACGTCGCGCTCACTTTAAGCAGCATCTTCACGACTCTTGCGGTAGTTGGCCTTCGCGATGGATTAGCCACGTTGAAGACGGGTATGACTATGCAATCATACCTCTTGCTCGGTCTGAAGCTGCGCAATGATCGGCGCAAGCTCGCCAAGAATCTCAGAAGCCCTCTTGTGATACTCAATTTGGGCATTGATGAGCTCAGACAGGTTGCGCAGAGGCTCGGGAGTATCGAGGACCTGAGTTTGTTAGCCCTGGGCGTAAATGTGCAACCTCACGTTACCTTACGTTCTTCATGACGCCGACAGCCTCCTCGGTCTGAGTGACAAACTCGTCCTCAGCCTTCTCGATCTCCTCCTGGGCCTCAGGGCTGAGCTCAGGCTCTTCCTGACCAGCAGCAGAAGAGCTCTGGCCGAGCTTGAAAGTGGTGCCCTTGGCATGAGCTTTGACAGCATCTAGAGACAGTCTGGATTTTTCGACATTCTTTCTCGCGCGGGTGGCAAACATGATGTTGGTATTCAGGGTGGTGTTCCAGCCAGCAAGGAAGCGGCTCTGAATCTGGGCGTCCTGGGCAAGACGAGCCTCGCCCACGCGCTCCATGGTGAGCGCGTACTTTTCAAGAGCGGTGGCCAGAGGGTCCTCGCCAGCACCTGTGTGGTTCTGGTGCAGGGTCTGGCTCGAGGCAAGACTGGCGCGGGCAATGGCATGGCTAAACGTCTTGGGCTGGGGTTTGGCGGTCGGAGGGGCGACGAGAGCGGCCTGGGCTTCGGCGGTGCTGGTGGCGGAAGAGAGAAGAGAGACCTTTTCGCTGACGGTACGACCGAGGTCCTGGAAAGTCTCCTTCACGTTCGGCGGGTAGTCGTATGCTTCGTTGGAGTATTGCTGGCTGCGATCGGGGGGAGAAGACGTCGCGGTTAGTGGCAGGGAGAGATAGGCAGTGGCAATTAGCGCCAGTTTCATGAAAGCGAAGTACACACGTGACATTGAGCATCTTCTGGTGAGCCTGCTTGAGGGCATCAACCTTCTTCTCGAGGTCGATGTAGTCGGCGGGCAGCT
This sequence comes from Beauveria varroae, assembly GCA_030780425.1. NCBI lineage: Eukaryota > Fungi > Ascomycota > Sordariomycetes > Hypocreales > Cordycipitaceae > Beauveria > Beauveria varroae. The sequence continues at coordinate 68,398 of JAPFUP010000198.1, forward strand.
GAGTCTGTATTGCGCCAGTGATTAACAGATGATCGCGAGCAAGCCACTCATGAATGGACTTCGCACCTTGTCCTCAGACTGGCCAAATTGCTCCTTGGTATACTGGAAGGTGCGCGACGCGAAGGGCGTGATCTGCGCACCAAAGTCGCTGCCGAGCGCGAACAAAGTATCACGGTTAGCTAGAGCTGAACCTTGATTGACAACGTGGGGGAGGAAGCTTGTGCAACCAGCAGGCGGCGGCGGCTTCGGCAACATACGAGAGATTCTTGCCAAACTTGGAGAAGTCCATCTTGGGCGGATAGAGATACAACCAACGAGAAATCGGTGAGAGGGTATATGGGAAACTAGTAATTCGACGAGGGGGGGGAGTGCAAGATGTATGCTCGCACTGAAGGGTTCGATGAAGGGACAGCGTCACAAGCGAAATGGCGCGCCGGGTCCGCTCCACCCAGGGGTTTCCACAGCGGCCACAGCGACCAGAGCACCCTGGAGCAACGTAGAGGACGGGTGAAGAGCTAAGCTTTTTGCCGGGCGAGCTTCCGTCAGCTGCACGTGACGCATGACGTTGTTGTGCTATAAGGGGGGATATAGGCGCTATAAAAAATGTGGCACGTCCATTTTATGAGCGTATAACAGTTCTGGGCGCCACGACAGAATTCCAAAGACAATTCTTCAATTTGCGAGTTTCACGAACATAGGGCCAGATAATCACCAGTGATTGGCGGTTCTACTTTCGCTGCACTCCGAAAGTTTTGGCAGGGATATATTGATGAATATCCGACAAATTCGAGTATATCAAAAACTCCAAGCTCCAATCTCGATTCCAAAACCTGGCAAAATCAACAGCAAAATTCAGTCGCCTTATCCTCTAAACGCCGCCCAATGAATAAAAGCTTCCCTTAGTCTACAATATGCTGATTGTCTGCCCAGCTTGGCTGTACACTACGACACACAGATTCGTAGTGCTGCAGCTTTGGCTGGCGCCCACACAGACCCAGCGTTGTCCAAAACATAGTCCAGTTGGAGTCGGATAGCTTGATTGTGCCAACGGAACGCTCAAAGTACCACTTGTTCACGGGATTGTTTTTGCGGCTTCGCCAGCAGACGCCTTCTGGGAAGCAGTCCCGCACCATGGCGTTGAAGACAATGTCGGCGACGCCGCCGCTGCCCTGTCGAGATCTCAACACGGCAAACTTGTCGAGATATGGCACGTAGAGTCCCCGTTCGTACGCCTCCTGGTCTGTCACTCCTTCGGGCTTCTCCCACGTGAGAATTGCGCCGCCCTCGTACTCGCCTGCAATGATGATGCCGGCGAGGTTGTCGTTGACGCGGTTCAGGTAATGTTGCACATCAAGCTTTCTACCAAATGAGTCATCGATGAGATGCACCAACCGAGGCAAATCAACACTATTATCCGTCAACCGGCAGCGCGATGCCCCCGTATTGGGTGGCCGCCAGGGATTCTCTCGTGGATCCGGATATATGGTCAACGGCATGCCCCTCTTGACCAATGTAGCCGCCGTAGAGTCGCTCGGGTCTATGCGGTAGCCCCCGTCTTGAATTCGTTGCAGCGGCAGAGACGACGAATACATGGGTTTATCTGTTAAGAGGTTGTGGAGAATCGGATTATGCTTCTTGCGAGTAGTGACCATGCCATCGAATCCCAGCTGACTCTCTTCCATCTTGATGGAACGCGGCTCGGAGTAGATTGGGCTTGTGTTTGCGGCTGCGAAAGGCGTGGTAATGAGAGCAGATGACGACGGCGGCAAAATACTTAATGTTTCTTTGGCCAGAAACAAGTTTGAGACGTGATTGTTAGTTGTCGGCTTACCGCTTGGACTTCCTGTCGCCGGTGACCCTTCTGGTCCCAATAGCTGTGCACAAAGCCTCTCGTATTCTTGTTCAAGATTGATAAAACGGTGACACACGCCAATGCCACGACCAGAAGTCGGGGTACCGCCTAGCGCATCGAGCAAAATGACACGCTCTACTGAAGCAATCTTTTCCGGCCGCCAGATATTCTTGCTGTTTCCGCTTGCATCCGGAAGAGGGGGCTTGTCGAACTGAAGGCCGGACAGGAACGCCGTCAACGCGAGCACCGTCTGCTCCACACTAGCAGGTCTGGCAGCAGATAATTCATCTCGAGCAGACACGGACGCGATGACAGGAACGAGTCTGCGCTCAAAAGCGCGCTTCAGTAGGCCGCGATCGCTGACTCTGATGGAGTTAGAGTACACCGAAGGTCGCGGCGTGTCCGGGGCTTCCCCGATGAAGATGTCGCTGATGACCTTGGCGCCAGGTTTGCCGAAGGTGTCAACAGCTTCGCAAAGCCGGAGCGCCTCGTCTTCAAACATCTGACGATTGCTGTCTCCGGTGCAATCAATGACTACGGCGCTGAGGAGACCAAGTGCGCGCAACTGTGCGATGGTCTTGGCAATACCGTCGACCGTGCTCTGGACAAGATGCTGCGGATCGCGTAGCATAACAATGGCGATGTTGACGGGCTCGGCCACAGAAAGAGCCATGGTGGATTTCTGGCTGTCTGGTGTTTTTCCCGACTCTGTTTCACCGGACTGATTGGCGGTGTATTTTTGCAGATAGCCTCGGGCATCTCGTCTCGTAGCTGTTGACTCTAGCACAGAGACAATGACGTCCTGGGTAAACCTTTTTAGTTTCTTTCCTTCTTGAAAAACCATTCAAAAGTTGTGTACATACCCTTTCCAAGGCTTGTTTCTTGACTCTGGCCACAGACGATGATGACATTGGTCTAGTGGCATCCGCGGTAGCCGTCGTTGTCGTCGCAGCAGCCGCGAGCGGTTTAATCGTGGCCTGCTTTGACATGCTATGCGCGAGTCGCCTCTGCTCCCCAATAGAGCGTCCACTCACCACGGACAGGTTGGAGCCACAACCCGAAGCCGCCTTTTTCCTAGCAGTTGCCCAGCTCATGATGATGTTGCGAGGCGGTGACGGAGGTCTGGATGAAGTGAGACGGATAAATTGTGTTTTTTTTTTTTGGAGCGTTAGCACAAAGGCGAGCTTACGCTTGGCTACGGCCAGCTTATTTGAAGAAAGGGGCCTATTCGTGCCTCATGCGGGTTTGGATATGGAAGATACTTGGGGATAACAATGTTGACCGAAAAGGAGAGATTATCGTGAGCCCGGCAATGAGAACCAGAAGCAGAAGAGCCAAAGCGTGTTGGTATAAGTCGGGTTGATGAGTCAAGGCGAACCGCTGATGATTTTGTGCTTCAGGGGGCTTTTCAGTGGCTACAGTGGCTACAGTGGACTCGGTGGCACTCCACTGCCCTGAACTGGACGGAGAAGGCCTTGACTGCCGAGGCGTCCCGATCTAGCTCCGAAGACGTGAAGTGCAAAAGAGCAAGATGGCAAGATTGTGCACTTGAAAATCTGGGGCGGGTTCCAGCTAAATATCCATATAACCTGGCTTGGTGGGTTATACGTTCTTGATGCGCGTACTTTAAGATAGCTGAGGTATAACCGGGGCTATTGTGCCCGGACGATCCCGCACGGTGTCAATGGCTGTATGCACGAGATCTGCTAGTTTCTGAATACTACGATGACTACAACAAAACGTGCGAATCCAACCAGTCGGCAGTCATGCTCCTACTACCTAAATGTACCTGAATATGTTCTCATGATTCTATCTGCTTCAGCTGGCAAGCCGGTCGAATGAAATCTGGTCTCTCATTGGCAGGAGACTTGGTGGACCCATCCTTTTCGGCATGCTGCTTCTGATGACGCAAACATCTGGATCAACCCTGCGTTGCCCGCTTGCCCGCCTCACTTCACCAATCCTCCATCCCTTTTGCATATTCCATTTGTTACACATGACCTCATCTATGCATCATTCTCAAACTTCAGACCGGCCTCCTTTCGCACCACGCCATAGATGCCCGCAATGTCGCCCGACGGGCCCGCGTGCTCCTTGAGGCTTGCCAGATGCGCGTCGGCCGTCTCGACATTCTGCAACTTCGTGCCCGCTGCCTCCGCCAGCGTCTTTGCGTGCCGCGCGTCCTTGCGCGCAAGGTCCACGGCCCAGAGCGGCTCCTCGCGCTTGTAGTAATCCCCCGTGAGCATGCGTGTGCTGTACGCCGCGTACGGCCCTGGAAGGAGCGCCGACACGAGCTCGTGCAAATGCTGCGTGCCCAGGCCCGACTTTTCCGCCAGCACGTGCGCCTCGGCCAGCTGCTCGACCATGTTGAGGATAAACGTGTTGCCAATCACCTTGAGCGTCGTGGCCTTGCCGTAGGCCGCGCCTGCGAGGTCAATTTCGGCGCGCGCCGTCACGCCCACGAACCAGGGCCGCGCGCGGTTGACGCTCGCCGGCGGGCCCGCGAGCACGGCAATAAGCTGGCCGGCTTCGGCGGCGGCGGGCGCGCCAAACACGGGCGCGGCGACAAACTCGGCGGTCCGCGCGAGGAGCTTGTCCGCCGTCGCTTGCGTCGCGTCCGGGTGGATCGTCGAGCACTCAATGAAGAGCTTACCAGCGACGTCGGCCTGTAGCGCCGTGTCGATGGTTTGGCTGACGGCCGCGTCATTCGCTACGCAGGTGAAGATGACGTCGGCCTTGGCCACGGCTTCGACGAGCGACTCTACCACCTTCGTCTTGCCGGCGGGAAGCTTCTGGCTCAGATCGACAGCGCGCTGCCGAGAGCGATTGTAAATGAGAAGTGGGGAGTCAAGATTGCCCTTTTCGACAATGTTCTTGCACATGGCCTACGGTCGTATTGATTAGCGTGTCGCATTGCAAGTCAAGGTACGCTGTAATACTTACCCGGCCCATGTTGCCGAGGCCGATCCAGAGTAACGTTGGCGCCATTGTCACTGTAATATCTGCTTGACGTACTGTATGAATTGTGGAATCTGTGCGCAGCGAGTAGAATGGTTCTTGCGTTTCGAACGATTGTACAGCGCAAATTTTGAATGTTTCTTGCGAGACATGATGGCCGACGCGACTTAAATAGGAATGCCAGCTTCGGGATAGGACGGCATTCAAATGACCAGGCGATTTGTAAGTGTTTTCATAGCGTACGATAATTTCCGGCTTGACTGCGACAAACCACCGCCCTAGAAGCCCGCTAATCACAAGTAAACGCGTGCATACCACACCTCGCCTTTGATGATAAAGGCGAGGCGACAAGATATTGTTCCGCAATATCCGGAGACTTCCACAACATTGTCCATTTGCATTGTCTCATGATACCTTCGCATTTTAGCACCTACCCTGGACGCTTCCGGCTGGCAGCCAACTTCATTTTTGGTAGGAACGAGGCTCGAATTGTGTGATGACTAAGCGCTTGCGCTCCGTGGGCTGTCGTCACTGACAATCTACCGCCAGCCTGCGTAGCTCTGGCCGAAGAGCAGACAGCATCACCAAAGCCAACCTCGAGCGGCATCACTTTACAGTGTCGACTTTCCCAGCACTAGCTCGATATAGACAGCAAACATGGCTCAAGGGTAAGCCCATGACCACCTCGAACATGCGGCGTACCTGCATGACATGCCGATTTCCAGTTAACGCCCATCGCCGTCCTTCAGATACTCTGTCTTCATCGGCCTCTTCGTCATCGTGGCCATGTGCGCCGCCGCATGGCTTCTCGCTCCCAAGGGCGAGAACCGTGTGTATGTTTCGAATCCTCCGCCCTTTATTTGCCAGCCACCTGCTAACGCGCGCTTCAGACTGTGGCGCTCATCCCTCATCCTCGCCATCGTCAGCTGCTACCTCATGTGGGCAATCACCTTTTTGGCACAACTGCACCCCTTGATCCGACCGAAACGACACGATCTGCGAGAACAATCTCTAGAGCACTAGCCGGGATAACGTCGACGTGGAGGATTCAATGTTCGATAGACGACGAGCGAGCACAGGAAGGAAGAGGAAACGGCCACCATCATGCATGGTCGCTCGCGTATAATTACATATGCAGATCATTGGAAGAGCTATCTTATGTTATGGGCGTTCAATCCAATTAAGTTTCTTCTGCAAGCAAGAACAGAACGAAGAGAAGAGAGCTGGCTGTGTATGTTGCAAGCTTTTCCGACGCAAGCCTGCCAATGCTGCAAGACCGACAGAGAGGTGCATTACTGGGTTCACCAGAATTATTATACATTTTCAACCATTGTATAACGTTATACTACATGGGATATCTTCATCATCATCATCCGACAGCCAGGCGTACTACCCAATCCGTCACATACGTCACCATGGCCCAGAGCGCCTTAGCATCCGTCGCCATGCTCGCGTCGACAGATATCGAGTCAACATCGTCAAGCCCCGCGGCCCCGAGCACCAGCCGTGCGACGAACCAGCGGGCGGCCGCGCCAGCGAGCGCGAGCAGGCAAGCAACGTAGTAGCGGCAATCAAGTAGGATGCGCAGCGCCTCGACGTTGTTGGCGACGACGGCCCAGCCGAGCGACGTTGCTGCCGCGGGCACGTCGTAGTCCCAGATGACGAGCAGGATGGGAAACAGCTTGGTCGAGGAGGACACGAGCAGCGCCGTCGACACGGCGTTGGGGCGACCGTGCCGCGGGAGCACGCCCAGCAGAACGAGCGGCGATAGCGATGAGGCGACGAGGAAGCGAATGACGATGTGGAAGGCGACGGTCGAGAAGGTGCAGAGCATTACTGTTGGGACAGAAACGAATTAGGTGTGTTTCAAAGAAATAGGAAAAGAGAAAAGCGTGGTTGATCTGCCCTTACGGAAGAAAAAGTATTGAATCACAATGGGCTGTTGCCCAAGCTGGCCCAGGTTGCTTTCACCTGACGTCTTGCCAGGCAGGCCTTGGTTCTCGATGCGCGCCCATGTGAGGTAGACGTCGAAAAGCAGCAGCAAGACGCCGAGTCGAACAATTGAAGGCTGTCCATTTCTCCTGCCGTTAGCATATCAAGAAACCTTCTTTTCCTTCTCCTTTATATGACCAAACATCGTTCCATAACGTACATCGAATCGGTCGCCATCACGCATCAGCGTGTTATGTAGTAAATGTCGGTAAACCTGCAAAGGCTCTTTGTCAGTTCCGTTCGCGAGCGGACCCCTCCTCCCCCTCGAAACCGCCGTTCCGCCGCGTACCTGGGGCTTGATGAGAACCAGATCAATAAAGAGCACGACAAAGTCATGCTCGACGTATTTGTCGCAGAAGCGCCCGCATTTGCGGCAAACGGTCAGCCGGATGTTGTGTCCGCTAGCCTTGTCGCCCGCACCCGAGTACTGCGTCCACAGCGTCTTGACCGGGTGCCGGCACTCGATGCAAATCGGCATGGCGGAAATCGAATATTTGTAATTCAATCTTCGTTCCGCTAGCGGCCAGCGTGATTTCGATAGTATTTGGCTAGCCGCCCCGCGAGCAGCGAGGTCTGGTTTCCAGTACCGACGGGTGCTAACGTACCTAACTAGGTAGAACAGCTTCCTGCGCGTGAAGCGTGATCTGCGCCAGAGCTCGCCCCACCAGCACCTTCGCCGCTGCCTCCTTGTTGTATCAAGTCAGACAGCTACACGTGCTACGCACCTACCTTGACTGATCTAAGTTCGGTTCCCCTCTCGTTAATAAGCAGCTTGAATAGAATCAAAGATTTCTAGCTGTGGAAGCAAGTTGGATCCTAGTTGCGCTACTGATTATACAGCGAGCAAACGCCGTCCTCGCCCCTTCTTTTGTACGTGCTGCCTGAGACACCAGTTTGATTCGCTGCCTTGATTGATAATTGTATTTTCTCTAACTTATTAGAGTTATCAGCATCTGTCCAATGAGTCAGGTGGTCATTTCTCGTTTGCCTTTTCGCCTTTTCGCCTTTTCGCCTTTTCGCCTTTTCACCTTTCCCCTTTCCCGTGTGCCATTTCCCCAGATGCAGCAGCGGAACCAGGCGCCACAGTCACCCACCAGCGGGACTCTAGCCAAGACAGAGGCAGCAGATAGATTCCTTATTAGGTAGTAACAGCAGCCAAGAGTTCCTTCCACAGATTGCTGTCTGCAAAGATGAGCCTCGGATTTATCAAGAGCTGCTCTCCGTCCTGCGTACTAACAGCAACATGAAAAAAATATCCGATATGCTATCGCTGTCGAGGAGATCAGCGATAGTGCTGCGTTTAGTAGTAAGCAGTGGCTAGCACCACAGACGTATTAGCAATAGATGAAGGTAGTAACAATAAGTTTAATCTATCTACGTGATTTACTAAACTCGCTAGCTATAGACCAAGTCGCACTAGTAGTTCTAAGGGGTAAAGACTTTCCTGTACTCGATAATACAGATATAGCAGATATAGACTAGAGTTATCAATGCTGTGGAAGTATAGGATCCGGTGACGGCGAATTTTTTAGTATGCAGGAGGATGCAGAGGCCCTTCACGGGAGCCCGGGCCGTTCGGGCCGAAAGCGCTTCGCTCAGAATTAGCGTATAATGCCTTCAACATTCTCACCTTACATTTCGATATTCAATAGTTAATATAAGTTTTCTGAGCATTGAGATTCTTCAATAGAAGGCTATATTAAGTATTGAGTATAAATTACATCACTATACATGAAGTCTATGACGACTTAACTAGGTCAACAATCACTACTCTCCTTCCGCTTCTATAATAGCATTCCTAGTATACATGTTATTTATGACAAGTAACATAGCTGCTAAAGCCCCTACCGAATATATTATGGGAATCATATTCTTAAGATAAAGACTATAAACCAGCGCCCTCTCCTACTTCGCTCTGCTGCTAGACCTCACATTTTCATATTCTCACCAAAGCACCTAATCACCAAAGCACCTAAACAGGTATGAGAAGCTACTTTATACAAACATTTCCTACCTATTAAGTCAACCGAGTACCAACACAGCAACGATGGAAGTTTGGACCGAGAGCAAGGATCACTCCGTGGAAGGCCACACTCTCACGGGCACACTTAATTTCAAGGGTGAAAGGATCTGGGGCCCTAATGGCTGCCACAGCAATACGGTCAGTCTGGGAAAGGCACTTCAAGAAGCCGACTGGCGCTTTGCCATGGTATTCAGTAATAAGGATCATTCAGTCGAAGGACACACTCGCTCCATCAGCGTCAAGGACTGGAACGGGAAGGTCACCCTAAACAAACTCAGTACCCACTCCAACATGGATTCTCTGGCCAGAGTTGTCATGCAGAAAATCAGAGAGAATGGGCCCCCTTGAGGAGTTTTACAGCTGTTTTTTCCTTAGTCTATTTAAGTCGAGGACAAAGTCATTCAACCGACTCACTCAGACAGCCTGGAGATGCTTTCAACATGCAATGTGGTCTGAGACACCTGATGGTGGGGGAATAGCGCGTTACCTATCTATGCTTTATCGACCAATCTATCACATATCTTCTTATCTTCTCTATACTAGGCCTTAGGGGTGCTTGTCTAAGTATAAATTATTCTGTTAAGATATTAATAGATCACTCTATAATAACAGACATCTAAGACCAGTGTCCCGATTTCGAGGTAAAAAACCCAAATAAGGCGGGTAGGGCAAGCGCCTGTCTCGGCATAATTAGGCCACTAACAAAAATTGGCTATAAATAGTTTACGAACGCTGAACCTGCTTTACTCTATACTCCTGAGAAACTATCCCATTTTGACTTCGTTGTGACTTTCCAAGCTATAACTAGACCCTGGTGGTCGAGTAAGTGCCGGGTTGAAGCTAAACGACTGTAGCTAGCAGAGGGAAGGCTGCCGCCTATGAGCACAGATTTGTCAGTACCCCCAATCTCCTTAGTTTCCAAAAGCTCGCTCTTTCCAGGTCGACTAGCGAAGTCACTGATGAAATGCACTACGCTACCTCCTGTATACGCTATATCGCCGCTTGTATATAGTATACCACCTTTACTCACCACCTATATGCACAAAGTCAGCACCTACATATACGAAGCCACTAACTCTATGCACTGCTATACCACCTATAGAAGCTATATTGCCAGTCAATGTATTACGCAACGCATCGCTGAAGGAAGGCTGCATATATTACAGACTCCTACTATAGGCCATAGGTCGATATTTCTAATTGATAGGCTGATGATATTATAAAAAGCTTCAATTCTACTAGCTTAGCTTAAGGAATCGTTCCCTATCTAATATCTCAAGCTGAAAAGCTTCGGGAAAATTATATACATCATGCGCCTCTTCATCGCACTTTCCGGCTTAATATGCCTGACGCTGGCTAAAACCATACGATTCTTCAAAGGCGACGGCTGCGATCATAACGAGGATCCCATAGTCCAATGCGGAAACATTAATATCCCCGGATGTTGCACCGCAGACGCACCATTTTGCAAGTTTTTGGAATGTATCGACTGTACCGTGGGCAATGACGTCTATTCCTATGACCAGAGGCGGTGTGATATCAGTTCCAAGAGCAGCTGCCGAATTGGCGCCGACGCTGAGTGTTGCGTGGGGGCTGGTGGCGGAAACACGTGCGCTGGTAACTGGTTCGTCGGTGGCGCTGGTGCCAAAGTTGGCCCTGCTGCAGCTGATGCTGTCATTGCCGAGTTCAACGGCTCGGAGCCCGTGCCGTGGGAATTGCTGCCTAAAATGCAAGAGCTCTCTCTTACGGGCCGACCGCTTCCTAGTAGATGTGCTGGAATTCTAGAGCCGAACAGTCTCATTTACAGCGACGGGGATGGCATCATACACTCAAAGCATATGCCTAGAGGTACCTATAGGCGATCTATGAAGTACTTGGGGGAGCATAACTGGGCCGAGCTTGCTAAGCTTCCCGTTTGGGGTATGTGTATTTTTGTGCTTAAGGTGGAACCACGGAAATAGATGCTAATGGACTCCAGATAATCAAACTTACACAGTAGATGATTATACGCTCAAATAATACAGAGTTCATCTAACGCAGGGAAAACGGCGGCGCCAAGCCTTAGCGATAGCTCATTAGCCATTCGTCGAAAAACAGATATTACCAAGCTACGATTAGATAGTACAACCTAATGGTTTATCGAAGTAGACTGTAGCCTCGTAATAAAGTAGTTACGTAACTGTGTGCATGTGACGAAGGGGGTTTGGTTAACTAGACAAAACTGCTAGTAGTCTCTCGAGCTACTATATGCTTTTAACTGCCGAGAGGCTCTAGCATGTATTCTTACCCACGATAAAGACGTGCAGTTTAGGTATTGTTAGACGTGGCAAATAATCCTAGTGCCAGTCGTTGTAATAGTAGGCGCGGATGCTACGTTCCAAACTTGGAAGAACTACTAGCACTAAATACTTAAAGTAGATGGTCCTGTTATCAGCTAGAGTCCCTGCAAACGACCTAGCTGGAGACACACTACACCTAAAGGAGAATACACTGAGACTACATATGGCGAAAGAACCTCGACGATCTTCCGGACTTTTGCTATTCCAGCTCCGGTGAGCCTAATACGTTGCCCCTCCATCGTGTACCTTTATTATATAGCATCAGTTAAAAGGGAACAGCATGAAATAGAGTAATCACGGTACATCTATTCTCCTAGGAAATACCATGTCTGGTCGATATAAGAGTGATGACACTGCCAACCAGGCTGCGCCAGACCCTCCCCCCTCAAACACGAACCCCGTCACCGGCGAGCGACTTCCTAAGGGTTACATAGCATTTTTTGAGCCTAACAACTTCATCTATACCGATGATAATGGCACTCGACACAGCATCCATCTTCCTAGAGGCACTTATAAAAAGGCTATGAAGTATTATGAAGAAAAGAACTGGAACGAACTAGCTAAGTTTTCTGCATGGGGTAAAGTTCTATAATGCTATGAGAGGGACAAAGGGTATTCCACCTGCTAACATTAGGCACTTAGAGAATCAACAATATACAGTTCATGATGTAATTTTGGAGAAAGCGGATGCAGACCATAAGAGTTAGTAATATTATGTTAACGACGAGGAAGAAGGAAAAATATAGGAGGTAAGGACATTTGAGTTTGGTCTTCGGTGTTCCGCTCGATAGCCTATTATAAGTGTCCAAGCTACGTATTTATTACAATATCAAGTTTCAACCCGTTCTTATTGATATTTAGTATGTAAGTTGAAACGACGGGTATGAGTAAATTAGTAGAGGAGCTACACGTGTACACTAACACAAACCCTGTCGGATCTGATACGCGGGTTTTCCCTTAGAATATAAAGATAATAGGCATAGGTAGCTCGGGCTCGTAATCGGCCTCGAGTACATTGCACCTATAGGTAACTTATTTATCTTTATGCCGTTGATATAGCTTCCCTAAAAGTGCTATGATACCCTTTCTCTTCGAGGTAGCGCCTGAACTGAACGTCTTCACTGTCGAGGTCTTTCTCTCGGTCGGGGATAAGGAACCAAGAGATGGCAGCTCCTGTGAGCGCAAATGCAGCACCAATGAGAAATACGCCCTGTACACCTTTCTCATCGTCATGGAAAGAGTTCTGAATCGGGTTGAAGACCTGCGTTCCGATCGCTGCGCCGGCCTTGCCCACAGCCGCGGCGAAGCCAAGAAAGTGGCCGCGCACCGGCGTTGGAAAGGACTCTGCGGCGCAGAGAAATGTCGCGACCTAGGCATATCAGTGGGTTAATCAATATGTATGGCGCATAATTGGGTGACATACGCCAGGGCCCATCTCTCCCAGAGTGTTGAAGATGCCATACAGTACAACGAAGAGGGGGAAGACGCTGAGAATTGACTTCAGGGCGCCGCCAATGATAAAGGCAAGAAGCGCCCAGAGAACGAACCCTAGTGTCATAGTTTGTTTGCGGCCGATGCGGTCCATGAGAAGACCGCCAATAATCGTACCCGGGAGGAGAAAGGTGTTGAGGACAGTGCCATAGCCAATGGTCTGCAGCAGCGTGCCGTCGGGATTGAGGGTGTCAAGGATCGTGGAACCAAAAATGCCGAAAGGGTATGTCTGTACATGTACCAAGCTTGTCAATTATGATGACCGGGCGACTGATCTGGTACTTTGACAAGACTTACCACAAAATCATACATGAACCAGGCGAGAGAGGTGCCCAGCAACGGCTTCCAGTAACGCTTGAGAACCAGGATGTACGGAATCTCCCTCTTCATAGCGTGCTTCTGATATTGAGTTGAATTGACAAGACGCAACCGAAAGAAAAGCAAGACAACTGGCAGGATTATACCAATGCCAAAGTTGACTCGCCAGAGGCCGTCGCTAACACGGTTGTGGTACGCCACGAGGACTATGATAGCAACGATGCCGCCAACAACGAACCCGAGGTCAATCGCAAATTCCGTGGCCACGGCAGTGAGGATTCCCCGGCGCTGACGAATGGGTGCATTCTCGTCACTGGCCTCGGTCGTGCTAGTTGCGCATGTAGGGTACTCGCCTGCTGTTGTTAGCCATGAATGCCGCATGTCTGGGATTTGATGAAACAGCGTCGGCGACTCACCTCCAGCACCAAAGCCAGCAACACCGCGGCCAATTATCAGCATCCAGAACATTCCGTTGTTTGTCGTCCCATGCGCGGCTGTCGCGACAATGATGCCCAGCACCAGGAAGATGGTAGCCCACACGATGCCACTACGGCGACCGAGCCTGTCAATTCCCCAGCCAAAGAAGAGCATGCCAAAAACCTCGCCGATTAGAAATGCATTTGACACACTGCTCTTGATGGACGTAGTGTAGTCGTCAGGGTACAGCCTCGATAAGACTGGATTCATGAAGCCGACAATGGAAGCGTTGTATCCATCCGAGAACAGCGCCATGCCGCCCACCATGACCATTGTAACAGACGATATCCAGCTAACACGGCCGGGCGCCGCCTCGACAGCGACATCAGAAGTAACTTTGACGGCGCCATCATCGCATGTCCCGTCGGTCTCATACACGGCCATGTTGCTATCAGAGTCGCTGATCGCATTCATGTAAACTGCTGTCCGAGCTGGTGGCGACGGGATGACCCTACTCCTGGACCGACTGAATAGTCACAAGACCAGAAAAATTCGGAAGATTCTCGTGCTCTTGTACATGCGCATGAGCCTGACTCGACTGCACGATTCGATGTGAATGCGACCTGGCAGCACGTCTATCTGCCCACGTGCGCCAGCAGAGCACCTCAGAGCCTGAACTGCGACAAAGTCCATCGGAAGACGATTGCCGCTACTCTCTAGTCGACGTCCGGAAGCCCAGTCCACAGCAACCTTCTAGCTTGTTCAAAGTCAGCCCTGTCTCGATTTTAACAACTATCTTGAGTTCCAGTTGCCGTCGCGGACAAGGAGGGTGCCAGTGGCCCGCGGGAACTCGCACACGTGGGCCTCTTCGGAGCTGTGATTTAACGGCGTGGCTGCGGAAGCGTGGCCCGCTGAACGGTGTGTCAGTAAATCTGCGGGCCTTGAACCGCAACAGGTCGTGCGAGGGGAGGGGCATAGAAGTAGGTTCCAGGGATGGGTATTAGTCGCGGGGCTGATGTAACATTTCCGACTGCGGCCGATGCTCTCTCATCGGCAGGATGTGTGGCACTGGACTGAAGCCGCCCGGTAGAGTCGTGTTTTTAGGTAGGTATTAAAGCCCCTCGTCACCAGGTTGTCTGTCAAATAAACGGGTGCATACTGGTCTCGTGTTTTGATAGCCGCTCAGGGTCTCTGCTCTTCCACCTCGAGCTTGGCTATGCACCAGACACCTCCTCTACGCTTCAGTCACCATGGTATCCTCCGACCAGACTGACTTCTTCCAGAAGAACGGCTACCTCATTGTCCGCGACTTCTTGTCTTCCGATGAGGTGAAGTGTTTGCAGAGTTGGGCGCAGCAGATTCACGACAAGAAGCCGACTGAGGAGTCTGACTTCATGCCATATGAGGTACGTTGCTGGCCACCTTCGATCTAGACGCCACGGAGCACTGATTATGGCAATAGGAAGTCAATGACAAGGGTGAACGTGTGCTGTGCCGCACAGAGAATTTTGTCGACGGCCATGCCGGCTTCAACCACCTACTACGGGGAGAGAAGCTTCTAGGCCTGCTCGATGGCCTAGCAGCGGAGCCTATGCTGTTATTCAAGGAGAAGATCAATTATAAGTTGTCCGGAAGTGGTATGTTCTTTCTGTCGCCAGGATACCTTGTTCCGTATTATCTCATCTTACCGGAGCAGGTGGCTTTGCTCCTCACATTGACGCCGTCGCCTACACGCATATCAAGGATGTCAAGCATTTGACCATTCTTTTGAGCGTGGATCGTTCGAACCTGACCAACGGTGGCTTGGAGGTCGTTGACGGAAGTCATGAGATGCAGGTTCCCATCAACAGGGCCACAAACTGCATCGAGAAGAGCTGGGTAGAGTCACAAACATGGACGCCTGTAGAACTGGAAGCAGGTGAGAACCACCAATCCCGGGGCTCCTTTGACAAACGCGTTTCTCACAGACTGTGCGGCAGGCCAACTGCTTATTTTCACATCCTATCTCGCGCACCGCAGCGGCCCCAACACCAGTAGCAGCGACCGTAAGGCCATCTACGCGACCTACAACTGCGCCAGCGAAGGCGATTTGCACAAGGGCTACTACGAGCACAGGAAGAAGGAGTGGCCGGCGACGCACATGCGTAAGAAGGGAGAGTCGTACGAGAAGGGAGCCTTCACTTACGGCTTTGGCTCACCAATGCTCAGCGTTGACGTCGGCCGCCAGGTTGCATTCTAAGGTGTCATCACTGCACCTGTATTCGTAGCCTTGCCGTAGATACATATGGGCGATAGTTTTAGCAATGTACATCAGGTAGGGAGTCACACGCATCCGCTGAACTTTGGTGAAGATTATCAAAGTCTCGTGTACGTACTCGTAGGTGGCCGGTCCAAGGATCTACAAACCATCTACTACATTGGGAAGGACGTGAAAGCTCCAGGCTTCTCCACCAACGTTGCAGGCGGCAGGTGACAGCCGGCCATCAAAGCCATGGAACAAAGTCGTGGACGCGTTGGCTCTTTTCCTTCGACGGACGATGCACTAATGAAAATTGTCCCCACTTGAGGGCCATTTCTCTTATCAATTCCTCATTTTTTCCTGATCGCCGGAGTCCGGCATACTTAAACACGAATACAGTACCCACGTGCGAAAGACTGGTGAGGGCCGTTGTGGGGGACGTGAGCTACATCTTAGGTGTAAATTACGAGACCTAATGCACGTCTGTAATGGGCTGACGGCTGAATGGCTGACACGTAGGTTTATTCTGGAGGTACTACGAGCGTGAACTTAACTAGGTGCCGGGATATTGAGATCTTTATTCGATTGTCGATAAGGCCACGTGCGCTCCTTGAAACCGATCAGATAAAGTAAACCCACGAGCCTAATTCATCGCCTCACTCGCTACAACCCAACCACAACGCGGCACGAATCAACTCCCACATCTATCGCCATGTGTGTTCCTTCACAGCTTTCGCCGACGTCCGTCGCCGGATACATCCTCGGAGTCCTCGAGGCGTCAGAGAAGACTCCATACATAGGCGAGCCCATCTCACAACTCCAGCATTCCCTCCAATGCGCAAATCAAGCCGCGGAAGCTTCGCCTCCGGTCGATGAGGCCACCCAGGTCGCTGCGCTTCTCCATGACGTCGGACAATTTGCACCAGCGCAGGACCTCTGGTCACTGATCGGTGGTCGCGCTCAGAATCTTGGCGGACAGGTGACCGGCGAGAGCGTCGGCAGGGTTGGTCACGAGTTACTTGGGGCCAAGTTCCTCCTGGCGCTGGGATTCTCTCCAAAAGTCGCGCGCCTCGTCGAATCGCACGTCGCTGCGAAACGGTACCTCTGCGCTGTGGATGAAGCTTACTACGATAGACTCTCAGACGCGAGCAAGAAGAGTTTGACCTATCAAGGCGGCCCCATGAACGAAAAGGAAAAGGAGAAATTCGGCTCAGATGCCTGGTGCCGGGAAATGTGCCAGCTGCGGATGTGGGATGATGAAGCGAAGGTCGAGGGGCTAGAAGTACGTAATTTAGAGAGTTGGAGGTCAGCGATTGAGAGGCAGCTTACAGCGTACTAGCATAATATTATATATATCGTCAACCTCTTCGCGTAGCTTATACCATCTAAAGAGCTCTAAAACATAACCGCGCTGTCTCCGTACAATGCGATTTGTAATGTCTCCTGTCACCTGAATAGCCACTATCTGATGAGTCGTCTTGCTGAGTTCTTTGTGAAGAAGTACGTGCGTGCCAGTAAAGTTTTCATCAGGGAACTTTGACGAGCTTGTCGCAGTCGCAGGTAGTGGCGACTGTCCAATCGTCTACGCCCGCGACCGGTGCGAGGGGCCGCAGACAGACGAGATTCTCGCCGACGAAGAAGCCGACGACGACGAAATTGTCGGCACACTCGACGCCCTAGACCTGGAATCCGAGACACGCAAATTTCTCGCCGAAGAGAAGGAACGCATGACAACCCGAGCCGATGTGCTACGCACTTTCGCGGAATCCATCGCAACTTGCGCAAGGAAATTCGACCATGGCTACGCCCACGTCGTCGCCAACGACTTCACCAGGTCCCTGCTCCACCACTACAACTTAATGTTGTCTTCGGTATAAGTCAAGCTCTGATACCGCCATTATTATTCTCATAAGTAGTTATTTATGATCGAACGCCCCTTTTATTTTTATATCCTTTTCAGCACGGCCAAAATAAGCCATCTCTTCTTATATTGAAAGTCGTCATATCGTTCTTCTTTCCACTCTCTTTCCAAGCCGTTGCAGTCGCGTTCCCATATAAACTCAATCTCCAAGCCAAACTTTTTCAGCTCCGCCACATCGAAGAACATGGCAACCTTTGCCCTGCCCGTGTGTAGAGCCGCAATCAACCAGCAGCGCCCGTCAGCCTGATGCGAAAGAAAGTGCTCGATGGACTTGCGCAAGTTGTCGTGCTGCCAGGGCATCCACAGTACGTCGGCGGCAACAACACAGTCAAAGGCATGTTTCTCGCGAACGCTAAAGTCGTTGGTCAGCTCGCCCCAGCCGTGGCCCTTGACGAACACGTCGGCGCCGGGCGCGACCCCCGGTGGTGCGAGTTTGGGGCTCACGCAACGAGATATGTTGCCACGCAGCGGCTCAAGAAGCGTCTCGGAGGGGTAGTCTGTCACGGCGACGCGCTGGGCGCCGACCAAGCCGGCTATGATTCCTGCCAGGCCGGCGCCGGCTCCAAACTCTATGACGCGACGGCCCTTGACATTACATCGAGCGTCGTTCTTTATACGGGGCTCTGTGCCGAGCGGTATATTGAGTGTGTCAGCCTCGATCATCTCAGCGAGCAGTAACGAGGAATTCCACAGATGGTGGCTAAATAATGTTCTGTCCGTTTCCTGCAGCGGCTCGCAGAGCTTCAGAAGCAGAGGCCCGGAGAGGTGCGGCGACTTGTACACTAGAGTCTGGCCCGGATCGCCGTGCCGATTCATCACGTCGTCGGGGAAAATGGTGCCCAAAGCGCTTGCAAAAACGTCTTCGGGGTCATTGCACGCATCTTCGTCCTGCACCGAGATGCGAGCTGTGAGCGACATGGTGGCGGCGGCAAGTTCTGTCTTCGTCACTTTGCTGGGAATGAGCTCCTTGGATCATCCCGTCAGCGAAAAATGTCATCCTGTTGCTTTACGTGCCATGCCCCCAGCCCCCCTCACCCCCACCGCGCACCAATCACCACACAAAGTACGTGCTAATAAAGGGGGGTTAAAATCTGCGATATATTCGTTGCTAGGCTAAATGACCCTAGCACTAGCGATAGAAAGCAAAGGGAGCCGCCTAATAAAAGAACACTAAATTAAGTAAATAACTATTGCTAAACTAGACTAGTTACTATAGGTAAGGATAAGGAAAAAGTATATATAATTTATATTATCTACTAAATAGCCTTGATATAGAGAAATCTAGTTACTAGAGTTAATAAGCTTAATAAGATAACTCGCGCACGTCGCCGAAATGGCCGCTGTCCACTCTGAACACCACACACGCCGCACAGTATCGCGACCATCAGTCTCACGGAAATGCCTGAGACGAGCGATTTGGGCCCGGAATCGGTCGGGCCTCCCGTCAGCGAGGCTGCTAAACGGAAACGGCGCGGAGGGTCGCGCAGAAGGACAGGTAAGGCTGGCATGTGCATCGTCGCCACCTCGATGGACGGACGGGCTCTCGTCTCTCGTCCCTCGTTTGATGTTCCTGGTTTTGATTTTATTCTTGTTTTCTTTGATTCGACGACAATGCCATGCTAACTGCTCGGCCGCCAGGCCGGAAGTAGGCTGGTCAGTACATTAGAAACCACATGATTTGCACGCATGCACCAAAAAGACAGCGAGGGCTCACGACGCGTTTCTCCCAAGCAGCTATACCTGCAAGGCACGCCACACTCGATGCGACGAAGAGAAGCCGACCTGCGGCAATTGCCAACGACTCAGCTTGAAATGTCGACCCTGCGAAATTATAACACCCTCACCATGGTCGTCTGCGCCCGGCCAAGATTCGTGGCCGGGCGACGCCGGCCACGTCGCAGACCATGCTCTACGACACGGGCCCCATAACCAAGACAGCCCGCAGGAGCTGCCCCAGAGGCTTTCGTGGTCACACCGAAGAGATACTGTTTCCTCGCCGGTGGCGCCAGAGTCGACGTGGGACCTCTTCAGGGCCTATATGCCAGGGCCGACGGCGTTGGACGACACGCCTGGTGCTTCGACCTCTTCATCGTCGTCGGCATCTATACTGTCGGCCGGCTCGTCGCATCGTCCAGCGTTGTCCCAGCAAAGCGCCGGCAGCCAGGTCGTCATGACTGCCGAGATGGTCCATCTACTGACCACATACCAGACTGGCGTGGCCACTTGGATGGACATCTTCGACCACGACTGCACCTATCAGCGTGAAGTGCTGCGCCGCTGCACCACCTCCGAGCTTCTCGTGCGGAGCGTGTGCGCCTTCACCGCCAAGAATCTCAGCCTTCTTCCCTCTGGAAACGTATGGACCGCCTGTGCCTCTCGCTACTACGGCGAGTCCCTGTGCATACTAATTGGCTATATTGGCAGCGGCGCTGCGCCGGAAGAGGTCCTCACTTCGACCATGCTTCTTTGTAGCTACGAAATGATTGCTAACCAGGGCGTCGAGCATCAGCGTCACTTTTATGGCGCCATGATACTGATACTGAATCGTCGAGTCAACGCCTTGTCCTTGGGCATGGACGGAGCAAACTTCTGGATTTTCGTCCGCCACGAGATCACCGTCGCGCTGGTCAATGAGACACCGTTGCGAATAAGCCCACAGGCCTGGAATTTCAAGTGGCGAGATGGGCAGGTCGATGAGGATGCCCTGGCAAACCAGCTCCTTTGGCTGCTTGCGAGAACCGTTGACGCTGCTTACGGCCAAGGTGTGCCATCCCGTGACCAACGGCAAGATATACAGGCCGACGCGTCGAGATGGCTTCATGGCTTGCCACCTTCGTTTCGGGGAGTAAAGTATGGCAAAGCCGACGACCAAGGCTTCTCCAAGCTTTATTTTGCCATACCTGCCGCCGGTTAGTCCCGCTCGCGACGCCAGTGCCCCAACGCCGTGACAGTTTCCTGACCACACCTCTAAAGCGGCCGCCATGATGTGGTACCATCTCCTTCACATTCTACTTCTCGCAGAGCCCCAGCTGCAACACCCTTCCAGTCTACCCCAGGCAAGAGACACTATCCGTAGACAGCACCTTCGAGCATACATCTGACACAGATGTAGGTAGAGCAACACGCCATCGAGATTGCGACCATAGCGCTGTCAGACGTAGCCCCGTGCGTCCGGAGCTTTTCAGCCCAGACACTCTTCTTTGGTGAGTTCTGTAGCACAGCCGTGGTGCCATTCTTCCTCTTGCTTCACGGGCGTAGTCTAACTGGATTGTTACTCTCTAGCCGCCAAACACATCAACGGCATCGGCAGGAAGATCAAGCTGTGGAACCTTCTTGACGATCTAGAAACTCGTCATGGCTTCAACACTCGAATACGGGTCAAGAAACTACAGCAGCTGGTGGAAGCCAGCGTTGGAGAACAGACAGATCAACAGGCGGACCATTTTTAATTGGAGCCGTTTTGTTGCATTCACACACTACAAATCTACTTGTAGCCAGTACCCAGGTGCCAGGCTGACTCAATAACTATACGGTATCAAACATGTGGCCCCTTGGCCACCCGGTGGGCAAAATCCTCAAACAAACTCTGCAGCTTGTCCGGCCTCTCTAGTTGGATCCAGTGGCCGCAGTCGAGAGTCTCGACCTGGAGGTCCTTGACCCACTCCTTGGTTTTGGCGGTCTGCGCATCCGCGCGCGTCACGTAGTCAAACTCGCCGACGACCAAGAGGGTGGGAACTTTGCTGTACCGACCAGCCTCTGGAATCACCACCTCATCTGGGATGTTCACGCCACGCATGCCGGCCTTGTACCAGTTAAGGGGCCCGCGGTAGCCCTTCATGGCCATGATGCGGTCCCGCATGGTGTACTCGGCCAGGTTGTACCAAAATGGCAGATGGCTGAGTTGCCCAGTCCGGACGAACTCTGCGGCTTTGCCTACGGGTGCAAAGTACCTCTTCCAATCCTGGGGATCCGCGGGGTACAAAAGACAGAACTCGGACGCTGGCTTGACAGATTATGATTAGCACTAGAATGTGGGTGAATAGTGGGCTTGTTCTGCGGAACATTGGATGATTGGTGGGCTGGAGAGTCTAAGAATCGCGGCATTGCAGCACACTGCCTGACTGTAGGGTTACAGGATTGCCTGGGGGATGGTGGGGCGGTATTAGGGGCAGTAGCAGGCTCACATTTTCTTCGCAGTCTTTGATGGCATCTTCTGTGTTGTGCCAGAGCCAGTAACCATAAATGTCGTATCCAAAGGCGGCACGGCTGGCCTCGATGAGGGCTTCTGCACACGAGGGTCAGCCTCGGTCATGTTGAGCAACCATCTTGCAGCAGCCTCGGCTCACCAATGTCCCACAAGAGACCGGGCTCAAGATAACCCACGGACACGAAGACGGCGCCGAGCAGGCGGTCGGCCATGTACGTCACTAGCCGCGACAGAAGACCGGAGCCCCTATGAGCAAGCACCTCATGTCAGCAGCGATGCTTTTAAGAATTCGCAATCTGCAACTCAGAAGACGGCCTCACCAATCGTGGCCGACGGCAATGCACCGCGCTACTCCCTCGTGGTCGAGAATGTCGGCCATGTGCCGAGACATGATGGCCATCCGATATGCACCGACATCGTCGGGCGCATCCGTGTCACCGTAGCCAAGCAAATCAGGAACAATGACAGCAAAGCCAGCAGCCGACAGGGATCGAATCTGGTGACGCCAATCGTAGCTGGAGCTTGGGTAGCCATGTAAGAGCAGAAATGTGGGCTTATCTGGGACCGAGGGCGCGACTGCAACATAACCGTATACCGTGCCGTCGGACAGTGTGGCCTTCTTGGCGAGCGAGGGGAATGCGATAGAGGCCATGATGAGCAAACAGAAGCACGTGATGATGTGCACAGACTAACCTTGGTCGGCCTGGCACCAGCTACAGCCCGCGACTTTATAGGAACAGCACCCAAGGGCTCGACGCTGTTGCGGCCGATGTTGCGTGGTAAATGCAGCCTCCGGTCCGATGCCCCTTCGGGCACCACCTTGTTGGCCGCTTTACTGACAATACCACGCTGTTGGCAGCCGACGCTTGCAGCTCTAGCAGCGAGTGACAGAGCAAAAGTCAGTCATGTTGGCAGGGGACGTGCGTCGGCCAACTTGGCATTGCTAGCTGAAGATAGGCCGCGGCCAGCATTGTCGCGATCTTCGCTGCACAGCGGAAAGAGATGGCTGCGGCCAATTACTTGACATAAGCTCCGAGAGGTACTTTTGTACCACGCGACTACCTCTTTCAGAGTTCCGCAGCCTCTCCTCCGTGGAGAAATGCTGCCTCCTCATACGATGCCCCATGTCTCGCAACGCTCAGGCTATTCTGGCTGCCCACAAGTCGCGGGAGACGGGCCGGGGTTTGCTAGGCCCCTCTTTTTTGATGCACGACATGCACATGCATGGCTCGTTTGCTGTGACTAACATGTTGTGCGTATCCATCCGTCTACGCCATCAACTGGGAGCTTTTGGTGCTACACGCGTCTATTTCGGTCTTCAACGCACGCCGCCGCTCCTTGCTATTCCTGCGAGACGTTTGTGGTAGATAGACCCTTTGTATTGCACTATATCTCCACCCGGATGGATGTGGCAATTACGGGCGACGAGGTTAATAATTCTATCAAAATTCTAAAAATCAGTTTCTTAGCTTTAGGGGTCCAATTTTCTTTATTAGTGTGTCGGTCGGAATCGACCTTTACTATACGCTCGGGTATAGTATAATAAATAAAAGGACTAGCCTCCCGTATAGATTTTTTTTACCTTTTTATATTTTATTTCTAATATTTACTTTATAATCTAAAGCCTTTTACTAGTTACTTTTAGTTTCTAATAATATTATAACCTA
>JAPFUP010000199.1:0-43010 GCA_030780425.1 Beauveria varroae
CGCCCTCGCCGCCGGCACCACCACCCTTGCCGGCATCACCACCCTTGCCTCCGTCGCCACCCTTGCCGCCGTCGCCACCCTTGCCGCCCTCACCTCCTTCAGCAGGCGGCTCTGCACCTCCTTCAGCAGGGGGCTCTTCACCACCCTCAGCAGGTGGCTCTGCACCACCCTCAGCAGGCGGCTCTGCACCACCCTCAGCAGGCGGCTCTGCACCTCCCTCAGCAGGCGGCTCTGCACCTCCCTCAGCAGGTGGCTCAGCACCGCCAGCAGGTGGCTCAGCACCGCCAGCAGGTGGCTCTTCACCACCCTCAGCAGGCGGCTCTGCACCACCCTCAGCAGGCGGCTCTGCACCTCCCTCAGCAGGCGGCTCTGCACCTCCCTCAGCAGGCGGCTCTGCACCTCCCTCAGCAGGTGGCTCTTCACCGCCAGCAGCAGGCTTGCAAGCTTCCAGCAGACCGCCGATATCTAGACCCTCGAGAATCTCTTTCAGCGGACCCTTGAAGATATCCCCCAAGTTCTCGGCGAGGATTCTCACGGTGGAGGCACTTGCGGCCTTGTCCTGAAGTGGTCTCAGGGACATGGCATTGAGAAGGAGTGCAAGGCCCTCGTCAGATGCTGAGCTTCGTGCTGCGAGTGAGCGCGCGGGAGCGGCAGCCGTTATGCCAGCATAACAGGCTCCGATGATTAAAGATGTCTTCATTATGGGGGCTAGTGTGTGTTTTGAGAGGATCTTCCTGATGTTAGTCGAGAATCTATACTCAATGGCATGAGTTCTTCGGCTTACTGAGATAACCAGCAGCTGTCCGGAGCTGAATCTGCAAGGAGTCGCTTGTTCTTTGTGTAGGGGCTGATGGAATATTCTGCTGTACTGGCTTGGGAGGCATGATTGCTATTTAAAGTATTCCTTCCACTTCAAATTCAACTACTAAGTCGGGTTGCAATGAAGATCTTGGGCAAGATGCAATGCTTCTTGTTGATACCTGTGTTTCAGACACATGCTTCAGTCTTCGCAGCCCCTATGTACATTACTAGTTGCCGCTCCGTCCCGAATACTTTAAATCGATTCCAAATTTAAGTCATGACTCCACTTAGCAAGTAGATCAGCGTCCAGTGTGTAGTGTTGCAAAACGTCGGGGACTCCCGACTTGTGTCTAAAACTTAGCGGCCAACTCTCGCCGACCTGGCCAAATTGCGATATTATGACTGAAATATATCAAGTAGACCGTAATAAGATCTTGATCCAACTAATCCCTTCAGTCTTTGGAATTCCAAAGTCTTACTTACGTACAAGCAGCTAACTTGTCCTCTCATGTTAGTCTCATCTGGTAAATAAGCTTGTTAAAAAGTCAGTCTTAAAAGTCGTCGTTCCACACTCATGACTACGCTAACGTTTCAAGGTAGCCTTCGTCCGGAGAATAAAAGAGACACAACCTCAAACATCGCAAACACAGCCAAGTCTGTATGGGCAGCCAATCATCTTCTCGATACTGTGGCTTGGTCCTATGATTAGGCACTTGTATAGAACGTGTCGACTGCCACTCTATGGATTGAAACGACTGTCATGGGCACTTTTCACGCATTTCTAGAAGGCACTTTCCTGTCATGACTTAGTAGCGCAAGACATCTTGAAAGTTCTCATCATGTATTGCATGGACGTTGTAGGCGGGGGAGTTTCACTTCAGGCTCGGGTTTCTAAGTCCCGTAGGCCCTAGTGTGTCGCCTTGCCATTAACTACCTCAGTCTTGGCATGGCAATATTCTTTTCCCGGTTTCGCCGTTTATAATGAGCTGATTAATTAACGGCTTGGTAGAAATCGTAGGTGGCGCTGTCGCTTTTCCCGTTACGCTAGAACATATCCCTTGGCTAGCGTGTAGTGGCTTTACCTGTTTGTTATCTCGAGACGTTGAGGCGATTAAGTTAGATTCGATTCATTCAGCAATTGGCGGGCAAGGAACTCCTGCGGCAAAGAGCATGCACGAACTTCAAATAGCGGCAAGCGATATATCAATAGCCTGATCAAGCCATTTAAAGCTCTTGGCAACGTACTATTTGAATGCTGAAGAGCAGGTGAATAGTTTAGCGAACTTGGAAGCCGTCAGGCCGAAAAATTCCACAGGTAAAGCCAAATACCCCAAGCCGCATAAGACTGCAATCAACACAATAAACCACCACAAGGAACGATAGCATCCTTCTCCACGTCCGAGACCCCAATATGGAGTCGGGTAGCCGTGGAGTCGTGGAGAAACGGCTCCATACCGAATCTGCGACAAGTCCTCCCTCGGCTTTGAAACAGCGACGATACATTTCCGACTTGCCTCTGCATTAGGTTGTTATTCAAAAATGACTAGCAATTGACAAGTCACAGCGCCTAAGGCTGGTTTTGCAGCCTTACCGTCACCGATTTACACGAGACGGTCACACCTTCACAGGAAAAACAAAGGCCCTACGAGTCGCGAGTCAGCGACAGATGCTAGTCGCCAGGATTAACATGTGCATGGAGACGATTCTTGTCAGATCTGCAAACGGAATTGTTGAACCGAGCGCAGGAATCTGTCGCCTTCTGTCATACACAGTTCTAGACTAACCCAGGGGCCACAGTTCAATGATGGCGAGCGAGTGGCCTCACCTTCTATATTTAACTCGTAGCCCCTGGTGGATATGACTAACGCGGTGTCAGCATCATGCCGTTATGGGCACGATTCATTAAATAGCTGGGGTAGGGCGATTCCGTCGTTTTATAGCGCTATCATTTTTATTCCGCTCGAATTGAAACGTCTGACAGTGACTAAGATCTGGGGCTGCCTCATCTACCAAGGAAATTCCTCAATCAATTTCCTCTGATACAGTTCACCTCACGTAAACAAGCAACGGCCCTCAGTTAAATGCGATTGAGTCACCTCTCAACTCAGATACAGTAGTGCGGTCACGGACCCTGTCGACCAACCCCCGAGTTCGAGGGCAAGCCTTTGGATGTTTTAGCTGTGTCATCTCCGTCGATGAAGGTCACTGGTTTCGGACATGGCAGTTTGGCCAAAAAGAAGACAGCTTGAGCCGTGGTGGAATTAGTATTTCGAGTTATGTTGAGATACCTATTATCTGGCGATCGCGGTCTCCGACTTTGAAACTACATGAACCAGCCCTCTTCGCGAAAAACATTGGTAGTCAAAGATAGACATCCCTCCCCCACAACGTGAACTGGGATCACTGCAATCTATCCTTAATCATCTCTCATGGCTATAACAAACCCGTTAGTTGAAGTGGACTCTTTGAGAAACCCTCTCTTCAACAACTTGTCTTCATTGTGATCTCTACCAACCACGGCTTCGCAGTCGCTACTTTCTTCCTAGGATTCTCTTTTTTTTTTTTTTTTTGCTCTAATTCGGCTCACAATCATTCACTTTCATTCCTTTTCTTTGTTGGTCATGCGCAGGTTCGACCACTACAAATATGTTAAAGAAGTTACTAAAGCAATCTACAACCTCTTTTTACTTGGTTAGCAGTTAGCTTTCATTGCATTTCTTGGGGGCAGGTAGTAAACCTCAAGTCCAGAGCGGCTAGAGGCCAAGTTTAAGCGGGACCAAGACAATGCAGGTCCTTTACAGATTCGCTATAGGTGATACTTAGTAGCTAGTCTTAATTAACACCTTCAATAGTTGATTAGCAGCTAATTAATTAGTAGCTAGTTACTAGTAATTGGATTTTAGTTGACTAGCTGTTGATTGACTAGTTGTTGATTGACTGGCTGTTAATTGACTGGCTGCTGATTAACTAGCTCTATACCATCTGTAGAGGACCTGTAGCGCATCTGCAATGCATCCTCACCGCCTTTGAAAGAAACGTCCTACTTAGACTTGACTTCTGACCCCTCTAGACTTGAGATTTATTAACGCTCCCCCAGTTCTTGGCTCACCAATGAGACCAGAGCGCTCCACGTTGGGAAGGATTACACGTAGACCTGTTGCAATGGAGGCAGAAATTCTGAGAAGTTGGGCGTCAGGGCCCGAGCAATTGGTCGATGCCTCAAAACGCCGAGCGGCCGAAATGCCCCAGTCAATACCACTTTGAAGCGTGGTCGGCCGTGACCGTAAATAAGGGAGGAAAAATTGCATGTGAATGCCACGCCTCACGTCACTCATATCATTTGCAAAGCTGCAAATACAAAAAGCCGCCTTATTGGCTCACTAGCGTCGATAGTTGAACCCGAGGTCAAATCTTGCAGCACGTCATGTTGAATATCCTCGTTGGTGTTCTTCTTTGTCTTTCTACGGCGGCCTTGTCGGCAGGCCTCCGTGATTGGGTCGACAATTGGCGGGAAAGGTCATTGAGCAGGCATCGGTCGGGATGTCGAAGCAGGTACGGCGTGGATCTCGATTGTTTGAGACATTTGAACCCGTATTAAGCCCAATTTGGTGTTCATTCATATCCATTCTATCTCCAGTTGCACACAATGGCGGTGGAGCTTGTTGAGTGAGATGGCGCATACAAGTAAGCGCAGTCAGCCCTAGGCAGTCGTTCCCAGTATAACCATAATGCCAAGTCTAAATGACGTTGTGGATATTGTTATACTAATGAGCCCGATCAATCAAAAGGGGCCTGCTTGAGATTACTCGCTGGGCAGGCCTGGCTCTTGTGACGATGATCTTCCGACATTCTACGGCAGAGGAGCAAGGCTGTGGGGAGGCGGGGCATCTGCAACGAACTCAAAGCCTTTGACGCGCGCGGTTGTGACATCACTGAGGATTGTATCTAGAGAGAGATTGTAAAGGTCCAAGTTCTTCCCAATTCCATGTGTGCATCGTAGATATAAATTGACAAGCATCTCCGGCCTGGAAGTGTTCGATGCGGCATCGACGAAAAGACACCGCAAAGCATCACAAGTCATCATACAGGCCTCTCCATTCAAAACATCCAAAATGAAGTTTCAAATCGTTGCAATTGCTGCTACGGCAGTCTCTACTACACTGGGTGCTGCTGTTCAGCAGCGTGACGGCACATGCAGGTTCCGTGTTGGGTTTGCTCGTGGACAGGTAAGTCACCAAGCGCCCAGACTGGGTCCAGTTGCTTTCGCCTGAGCTAATCAGCATCAACATAAGAACCCAATTGCCGGAGGTGACAACTCTCTGACCTGCATTGCTGAAGTCACTTATGCCGATGGCAACAAGGAGCAGCTCAGTGACGAGTGCCGATACGTCATGAACGATCACTGCTACCCGTCTGGGCTTCCTTATAGCTTGTGGTAAGTTTTTGAGATGCAACCAGAAACAAGGTGCAAATGACTGACCAAGGCTTGCATAGCATTCATACAAACGACAACATGAAGGACGGCTATCTCGACTACGGCGCCAACCATGTCGACTTCCACGACGACGGATGCAAGACCGAGTCCTACGCTGGTCCGTCGGGGGATGGAACTTTCCAGGACTGCGAAATTCCCTGCTAAATGTATATTTATATGATGATTCAATCATTGCGAGAATTCCTTTAGTAGAAATAACAGCTAGTTGCCTTTTTCTACGCTGTTGTCTGGGAAGTTTCTAATAATGATTAGCCTACGTATTGCGGGGGTCGAGATGACCTTCAATGGCAAATCTAGTGCTTCCATTGCGAAGTTAGAGCGCTGCTGAGGCAGGCGTCTGTTTTTTTGGCGTGACACCTTCAGCGTACCCATGTTACAGGGGTCCAGGTGAAGGTAGGGTGATGGACTCGAAAGGAAAATCTCAGGCACCCTATGAGAAACCCCCTCCCCCCGCCTTCGCTCAGGTTTAAATAGCGGGTTCAAAAGCGGGTTCAAAAAGCGGATTCAATGATTGTCGAAAGACGAAAGATTGTTTCCAAAGAGAAAAAAGGGAAAAGAAAGCAGAGACACGATCTATGCCAACCTGGGCCGCTTTGACCGCCTTCCTATTCCAGCTCCACTCGTTGGATTCCGTCTGCCTCCCCACCAGGTCACAACGGCAGCAGGCAAGCTTGTTGGCCAGCTCATCACTGCGTTCTTGTATTCCGCTTCTCCAACAAAAGTCACGCCTACATTGCGACCTCACGGAATTTGAGCCCGACACTGCGCAGGGCTTGCTTGTCGCTTGCCACTCCTTGTTTCCATCCGTGCATCTTTTTGACGCTTCCTCCTTTCTACTCTGCTATTTCGTAGCTTCCTCTTCAACGGCCACGCCACGTCCGCCCAAGGCTGCCCGCTTTCTATACCCAAGATGGTCTTCTTCTGGCCATGGAGAGTACGACCCTGTTCTCGTCCATTGCTACCAACTTCATTAAGCCCTAATACATCATAGAGCGATGATACGTCTCCCGCCTCGTTTGAAAAGACCCTCTCGGCGCTTTCCTCAAAAATCACGACGACCCAGACGACGCTTGACAAGACTCGCGCCAGCGCCCGTCGCATCAAACTTCTCCTAGTTCTCTACCTAGGCTTCGCATACCTCGTTTACGCCATTGTCCAGCTCGTCGTTGTAAAGTACGGGAACATGGGCGCCCTGGAGTGGGCAGGCATGGCCGGCGGCCCCGTCTTGTGAGCGCTTTCCATTGCCTCCTCGCACCCGAATGAGAAGCTAATTATATCCGACTCACCAGTATTATCCTCACGCGCAAGCTCATAGGAGTCTACTTCAATTTTTACATCGACTCTCTGAGCAAACGCCTGAAGAGTCAGCAGGTACAGCGTGCCAAGACAATCCAGAAACTCAAGGATGCCACAAAGTACGACTCAACCATGGAATTGATCGAAAAGTACGGTGGCGAGAAGAAGAAAGATGGCGCCCGACTCGGCGACGAAAACAACAGCAGTAACAACAAGGACGGCAAACAGTCTCAGTTCCACGCCCTGCACACCGACGTCCCGAACCGCACACGTCTTCCTCCTCCACCGACCGCCAATATCCAGCCTCGTGCCCCTGTAAATACTGGGCCTCACGCTTCTACATCCTCTTCTCCAGCGTCTAGCACCCTCGAACCAGGTGCAGAATTCGCTCCCAACGCCTTCTCCCACCCCCCGCCTCCTGCACAACCTCAAGCCGCCTCTCATACTCCAGGCCCCGCTGAGACACACTGGTACGACCGTATCTTTGACGTTCTTCTTGGCGAAGACGAAACGCAACCTAAAAACCGCATCGTGCTACTCTGTCAATCGTGCCGGCTCGTCAACGGCCAGGCGCCGCCGGGAACGCGGAGCCTCGCCGAGCTGGGCGTCTGGCGCTGTATGGGCTGCCATGCGATGAACGGCGCGGTTGACGAGGGCAAGCGAATCGTCGATGAAGTACTCGCTTCTTCGCAACAGGAGGTGTCAGATGAGGCATCGAGTCAGACCGGCGAGGATAGCAAGGCGGTGGATGTCACCGGTACTGGAGAGGGTGAATCTGCTGCAACGGGCGTGGAAAGCCTCGACGGTGCAAAGAGACGCGCCACGAGCAAATAAGCCCTCTTTTTATTTCGCACAATGGCTTCTTTTCTTTGTATTTATTTTAATCGCACGGCCATGGCTTTTTTGCTTGGCCGCTTTCGTAATTTCTTTGCAAGTCGGGCGGTTGAGCATTTGGAGAAACGTGTTAGTTCTACCAAGAGGGTCGAAGAGAGAAAGCAGCATTGACTCTAGGCGGGCGTTGGAGATAGTATGTTCCATTACATCTCGAATCAGATCATTCTATTTTTAAATCAGTATTTAATGCGCTTCCAAGAGTGATTTACATCCACTCGACTGCAGGCCGCTGTACCGCTCTCCTCAATGCTCACGCCCCGCATCGATGCACACATGATGTCTGACATGTCTCGTTACAGCGTCTCATCTATACCCATACCCCTACAAATACTAAAATACTGTTACGGAGCGTATTTGTCCCGATTGCATCTTTGCATCCATCTCACATCATCTCGCACACGCAGATACCCAACTAAGCAGGCATAAAAAGTTCAAAGGGTGTACGAAAAGGGTGCCCTACAATGTTCATGCAAGATCAGACATCAAAAGGCATCAAAAGTCAATTATCATGCTGCGCGTTTCCTGGACTGCGTGGACCAGCCCTCTATATCCTCGCCTTTGCTGCCGACTTTGAGTCCATCGACCTTGATGCCCTTCATGCCGGCCGTATCCTCCAGCCAGCTGTGCGCGGCCATGCCGCCTGCGTTGGCGCGCTTGTCCGGAATGAGCTCGAGCATTGGACTGAGAAAAGCTGAGATGCGCTTTGCCTCGTCCTCTTTGAAGTGATATTTTTCGCGCAACACGTCGGGAAGAGCCCAGTGGCGCAGCCGGTGAATGTTGCGCAGCTCGCCGCGGCGGTTGAAGATTTCTTGCGCCCACTTTCCAGTCAGGCATGTACGGGGAAATGGGCCGAGCAGCTCAATGATTTGGGCGACGTGGTCGTCGTCTTTTCCGTATTTGGTGCCGGACTGGGGGTCAAACAGATAGTCGCCAGTGATGAGTTCGAAAATCTGAACAGTTAGCACTGCTTCACGCAGACCTGACGAAACTTGAAGGAGGTGAAGTTGCTTCGCCTGGCATAGCCAGATCTTTGGGCTTGGGGACTCACCATAGCTGCCATGCTCCAGACGTCGGTACTGGCTCCCCACTTAGCACCGAGGATGACTTCAGGAGATCTGTACTGTCGCGTCTGGATGTCGTCTGTAAAATGGTGGTTGACCCAGCAGGCGTTGCCAAGGTCAGCAATCTTGACACTGATAATGTCCGAAGCGTGTGCGTCCTCAGCCTTGCGCTTTTCACCAGTGGCGGCGGTAGGGGACTTGTCGAGAGAGATGCTCGAGACTTCGCGGGTGAGCATATCACTGGTTGTGTTAACAATTGTGTCGACTTGAAGGGGTGGTGTGTGTTGTGTGTGTGCATCTTCTAGTCTGACTTCCACTCCCTCCCTCTACATGTGTACGTCTGTGTATGTGCACTTACGCAGTCTTGTCTGCTTGTGATTGGTCGTCCTTGGGAGAAGAATCCTTCTTTTTGGCATCTATCAAACGTTAGTATTCCTTCACCACGAACCAAGAAACTCAGTAGTACCTTCTAGCATCTCGCCGAGACTCGCCTGCGACGTGGCTGACGGGAACAAATTCGAGTGATTAAACGATGAATTGAGGGGTGATGGAAGAGGCTGACTGCCGGTAATGAGAGTCCTCCGCCGGCGGCGGCCGTTTCTATTGTTTTCCTTGTCGCCGGTGTCATTCTTGACCACTTTTTTAACGATTTGTTCCACGTCACCGATTTCGATTAAGACGTTTTCGGGTTTGAGATCGGTGTGAATGATGCCACAATGGCGGTGAAGATAGTCGAGGCCGAGCAAGACCTGTTTAGTGATTTGTTTGACGAGAGGCATGGGGATGCCGCGGTGATTCCAGCGCTTGATCAAACCCAGAAGATTCTCTCCGAGGACCTCAAAGACCATGCATACATGAGTGCCGTTGGGCCCCTTGTGCTCAAAGGAGTCGAGGAGGCTGACAACGTGCTTACGGCCGGGGTGGTCGGGTTGGGCCTGGACGATGCGGTTGAGAAGCTTAATCTCGTCGATGGCGGTCTCGGTGTAGTGGGCGGCGGAACGGACGACCTTGAGTGCGACGTGCTTGCCCGAATTGTTGTCGCGGGAGAGCCAGACGGTGGAAAAGTGACCCCATCCGAGCTTGCGGACGACGGTGTACTTTCCATCCTTGAAGTTCTCGCCGACCTGGACGGGGTGATAGCCGCCCTTGCAGTAGTCTTCCGAATCTTCTTCGTCGGCTGTATTCTCGGCGGGCTCATCGGCGGAGGAGGACGACGGCGAACCTGTGACGGCGGAAGCGAGCTGTTGAGTTCTGTGTTCAAGGGAGGCGAGTTAGCGAATTTTGTTTGGGCAGAGCGATGATGTGTTGACAGACGCAAGCGCAGGAGAGGGGGAGGGGCAGAGAAGTCTCAAAACAAGGTGATGATCGAGAATGACGACAGAATGGAGAAGAAAGCGCGAAGGAATCTATCTGGCAGGGTGGCCAAGCAGCGCATGCGAAAATATAAAGACAATGCGACCGCGGCATAATCACGAGCGGGAAGGGTGTGCCGTGTGGGCTAACGACGGGCTGGGAACAGCGGTGATGGCGGCGGCCGGGGGTCAGCAGCAGGAGGGGTGCAACCTGGACTTGATAAAGGTGCTCATCTTGTCAACATTGCGCAGCTCTGAGCGGGCAAGGGAGAGAAGACGGAGCAAGGCGATAGAGGCGCGAGCAAAATTGAGGCGCGAGACAGAAGATGGAGATCAAGGCAAAATCGAGTCTTGTCCTCGAGTCGGGTTGCGCTGCAGGAGGGGTGCCTTGGTGTGGTGCGCTGGTCCTGTCCTGGTGCGGATGCGGATGCGGGTTACTGTTCGCGGGGCTGATGAGCACAGGGGGCCCGGTGGCTGATGTGTGGTGTACCTGGGTAGCCGGGTAGGTAGGTAGCTACTCGGAGAGGTAGGTGTAGGTCGGTAGTCTGTTGCGGTGATGAGGCCTTTTGCTTGAATAGGACGACAGAGAGGCGCGATGATGCGAGACGATGGTGTTGCAGGTGAAAGCCGGCGGCGGCACCAGCCAATCTGCAGAGCAGATGCGGAGCTTGGTGGTAGCAGCAGAGTCAAAACCTGCAAGAGAATGACGGAGGGAGCGAAAGAAAGAGCTTCGGCAGCCAAAAACAGCGGCCTCGCAGCTTATTTGGTGCGGGTTGCAAGACCAGTGAGTGCTAGCGCATGCCAAAGTTTGCCCAGGCGGCCGGGCCAGTCGAGCGCAAGGGCCTGTGCCAGCTGGCAATGGCAGCGCTACCAGCACGCGCTGCAGGTACCTGGCTGAGGCTCCAACAAAATAATCTTTCGCCACGACGCACACGGGCCGCTGAGCCACTGAAAAGTGCACCAACTCTTTTCTTGGAAAAAGGCCAAGGACGCGACTGACCTGGACGTTTGCCCAGTCTTTGAACCCCTGCGAGATGTCAATGCCTGACACTCTCGTCCACTCCTTGCTTCACTGCCACTTCGGCCCTGTACTGAGTAGGCTGTAGCCTAGCACGGGCCAAGCTTGCTCAACATATCGCACCAGGAAAGACGACTCCATTTCTTCTCGCATCAGTCCGTTTGACCAGCTATCCATTGCCTGCTGCCCGTCTTCGCTGCTCTGCAATACTTGTTCACGGCCCTTCTTAGCGGGCCGCTTGCTCGGCCGCATGCATCGTCCCACCAACCACGCCCACCCATTCTTCGTTCGGCGCAATCTGTTTTGCGCAGCTTGCCCGCTTCGCAGACTTGAATCGATTATGCCCCATGCATGAGGTCATGCGTCCTCCTGCTGCCCTGTCACGTTGTCCAGCTTCTCCCTTTGATGCATTCTTTTGCTCGTTTTTTGCTAGGTCGGCACATGTCGCGTCCCATGGCGTATTCGGCCGAGATTGTCATACCCCAATCATCGAAAAAGAATTAATCGTCTCGATGCCGAGTTGATGCTGCGGCCCGTAGGTCTGGTTCATGGACAAGAAACCTTGTCCATTGTGTACGCGCAGCTCGGTGTGTGCCGCGGCCACTTGGCGCGACCAAGAGAGTGAAGTTCAAACGCGGAAATGAAAAATGCACAACAAACACCTACCCAGTCTTGTCTGCCGGCTCGGGGCTCTGCGTTACAATCGGCGCCAGCCCATCCTTCTTGCGCTTCCTGGCCGCAACGCTGTCGCCGTTGGAAAGGCCACCCGACACCAGCGGTGGCTTGGCCCCTGAGGGAGACTCACTGCCATTCATCTTGTTGTCGCGCAACTCTCGAGCTAGCGGTGGAGTTGCACGAATTGATTCGTATTCGCCTTTGGTCGAAGGATCGTCAATCGCAAAGGTCTAAAGTCTAGGAGATGGCTTGCGACTCGCGGGAATGTGTGGCGACTGGCCCATTCGGGGGGGTTGCGCGCAACTCGATGCG
Source organism: Beauveria varroae (assembly GCA_030780425.1). Classification (NCBI taxonomy): domain Eukaryota; kingdom Fungi; phylum Ascomycota; class Sordariomycetes; order Hypocreales; family Cordycipitaceae; genus Beauveria; species Beauveria varroae. The sequence continues at coordinate 11,905 of JAPFUP010000199.1, forward strand.
AAAGCCCTCGTCGCCGTCGGTCGGGTCGGAAATGGGCAGAGTCGCGTAATGGAGAAGGGCTGCTCTAAAATTCAGAATGTCTATTGTGCGTGCTGATAAGGATGATGCGGGGAGCAAGATGCCCAAGTCTAATAGCGGTCGATGTCTGTGACAAAAGATCTGGGGTCAGCCGATTACCTCACTAGACAGATGGCCATGTGTCAGATGCTTGCAACGCCCAAACTGGCCTCCCACGGGTTTCTCGGCGACGGCGCGTAATTGGCACGGCCCAACGCGATGCCTAACGAACGAGAAGAAACGAGTGGGTTATCACTTGTTTCCACCACAGTCGCTTCGGGCCCAAGCAGTCGGTGAATGAGTAGCGGCGGACAAAGCCGTTGTGACCAGTTGTGACCTATTTGACGCACCGAAACCCAACATGATCGCTAGCATCTCTCGCATGGTGCAGCAGATAAATGCAGCGACAGCATCGGGCAGGGATCAAAGGGCCAAAGGCATTCCATGCATGTAACGATGGGCACAGCTTGGCGCCTCGCAGCGATCTAGGAGCAGCGAGGCGGTGCGCGGGGTGTCCCAGGCAGTTGGGAGGGGCGCACGTTTATTCTCAACGTACCTCGCTGATTTCGGTAGAATTGGTATCTGATGCTGTAAACCGTACAGCGATGGGCCCGGCAAGGTTTTGTACGTGTATTATCCAAAGAAGGAAGATATGGCGGCAATAAACAAACGGTGGTTATTAGCGAGAAGAAAAAAACGATGCCCGTCGAACAGTGAGGCGAGCGAGAAATCGGGTCCAGAAGCCACTTCCAAATTTCATGCAGCGAGCGACAGGGAAGCGGAGCAAACGGAGCTACCCACCTACCTACGCAACTACGCAACCACGGCCCTGGGCTGGCGTTGAATGGACTGGCAATCTGGGTGTCTGAGTGCTACTAAAGAAAAAGAGTGGAGATGGTCAATTCCCCGAAAGTGCTAATTAAAATGCCTTGCAGTGCGGCGACGCTTGCCGACTTACCAGCGTATGGTGTGGTACCTAGGTATGTATGTACAATGATTGCAGCAATCGCAGCAGAGCTCAGCCGAGTGGAAGTATCAAAAGAGGCCATCATTCTTTGGAAAAAAAAAAAATTCTTTTGCTATATATCATCATGTCAGGCTTCATTCAATGCCTTACCGCTCGACTGGATAGATACGGATCCCTCGGCACAGATACTTCTGGAGTAAAGACTCAACGCCCGCGCCGTCGTCTATAGCGAGAACCCCTACCCGGAAGCCGGGCACCTGCATGTGAGGCATTGCGAGGCGCGCACAGCCCAATCACGGCGCTTTGTGTTGCTTGGGGGCCGAAGCATTGAGCAAAGCATGTCTGACAAGACCTCTGAATATATGCTGATAAGCCGCCTGGTTGCATCTTGGCATTTCCGCAACAAGCAAGAAGCCCATCCCTACTACGTAAATCATTTTCTCAACCACGTTGCACGTAACGGAATCCTGTATCGTCACGCCAACTGGCAAAAGACTAGGCATTAATCTCAGTACGAGCACAACAAGATTCCAACTATGACTTAGATAGCTCTTCGTTACATTGCAACACCATCGACTCTCCTCTACAGCGGTACGTACCAGTCAACTCCGGCAATCACGGCCATGTTACATTATCAGTTCAGTATAGCACTAGTGTAAGTCCAAAAGCAACTTATATTTGTCCAATCCCAACGCCAATATCCCAGACTACTCTGTCCTCCTTCCACTTGCCTGCAGCATACTTTATTACCCCCTTGTAGACGGCTGCATCACACCCAGATCAACGGCAGATAGCAGATCCCTGTGCACCCACTTACTCCCGCCTTCACGCCCGCTTCTTGCTCTTTTGTGTCATCTTTCGGAACGCTTCCATGCCGCTTGCGCCCAAAGGTCGGTGGTCGTTAGCCCGATTACCGTCAAATGTGCTCATTGGCGCAATCGTGTAGCTTGACGGCAAGCTGGCCATGCGGGCCTCATTGTTGGCTCGCGTCGGCGCCAGCAACCTCTCCCTCTCCACCTCAGCCGCCGATTGCGCTGGGCGCTGCGTGAGGCTAAATTGTGAGCCAGCCTTTTGCCGCTGTTGCAGCTTCGCGGCGCTGAAAATTCATGTCAGCGAACGTGCTTCATTAATCAGGCCAGTGAGAGAAAACGATATGTTCCAGCACAGCCCTTCTATGCGTCAAGCGAAAGAAAAAGAAAACGTACTGGTAGTCAAATTCGCGTGTTTCAACATGTCGCTTCTTGTAATCATCCGTCCTCTTCAGAATGGGACGACTCCATTCTCCTAGTAGCCTCTCTGCCATCCTTTTGATGCTCGGCTCGGGCTTCTTGCTCTTGGTATAGAAGAGCACAATCTTACCAATTCCACTGCTGCGAAGCGCCTCCTTCTCAATGTTAAGCTTGGTCAGCGCTGTGAACAAGTCGCGCTGGATGTTGTACGCCGGTAACGATCCATCGCTCAACGGCTCCAGAAAGTACTTGACATGCAGCAAAAAGTTGGTATCAGGGTCCAGCACCGCGTGCTGCACGTTGTTGCGGTTTAGAATGGCATTCACCTGCGGGAGCAACTTGAGCTTGTGCAGCGCAGGTTGACCCATGCGACGAGCCTCGTTGTCAGCTAAACAGGCCTTTTCCATCTGCACTTTGAGATCGGCCAGCTGCTCGTCGATTTCGTCTTCCAAATCCTGTTTCGCCAAGTTAGCAGGCCGTGTTCCCAAACAAATGTAAATCGAACATACAATTTCATCCTTCTTCCGTCGCCTTGTCGATGACGATCCGCCCTTTTTGATGGCCGCATCGAGAGCCTTGTCAATCGCACGCTTTCGCCGCTCTTCCGGAGTCAGGTTTTCTTCATTTTCCGGCTCCGGCGACGCCTGTCTGATTCGCTGAGCTCGAGGCGCCCGCTCGCCCTCGGCAGCGGCCCTACGACGTCGAGGCTTGCGCTCCTGGTCACCATCAGATCCGTCTTCCATCGTCACGTCGTCATCGCGGTCGCGGCGCTTCTTCTCGCGTCTTCCCTCGCGTGGTTTCTTTGGCTGCCCTTCTATGCGCTTTCGCTTTGACACCTTGAGCGTGCGGGCGACGTCTTCGTCAATGTCAACGGGCCGATCCTCAATGTTGGCCGTCTCGGGGTCGTAGTCTTCAAATTGGTCTTCGTCGACTTCGGATAGCAGGTCAGAGTCCTTGTCCGAATCCGCAGCTGCCACCTCTTCCTCAAACTCTTTTTCTTGACCATCATCAACGGGAGGGTCATCTCTTGCTGGGGAGCCAGCAGGCGACTTGTGATCCGACATGCCGTCAGCTGTCGTGAGGTGTGTTGTGTGGAGATGAGTCGGCAAATGACGTTTCAGATAGTGTTGGGAGAATATAACAATCTCGGAAGCGATACACAATTCACAGCACGCTGCTGGCTTCTTGATGGGAATTTTGGTGATGTTACAAGCGGCAGCCAGCTCCCAGTTGATGGAGAGGACTAATGAAAAATGCTGACCTAATCTGGCGCCGCAAACCCCAGTCACAGCCACAGCTCCACAAGCCACATACCTAGCTATTTGTTTACTTGCCACAATGCGGTTGCTCAGGAAAATAAAGACGACTGCTTCTCTCGCTCGCCGCCGCATTAATTTCTCAACGGTGGCCGTTTATCAACTCCAGTACTAACATCAACCCAGGGTCAGCTTCGCCAATTGCCCACCATGAATCCACGCACCGGTGAAGGCCACATGGAATGGGAATACAGTGGCAATGCGCCATGTGATCCCTCCAGTCCCTTTACCCATATCGCACAGCGAAACCCAGGCCTCGGTATGTGATTTTGCCCACCCGCGCGGCAGCTGACAAGCTTGTTTACAGCCGGCCGATGGAGCTCTCCTAACAATTCTCAGGCGGCTTTTCATCTCCTTCCAAAGGAAGCGGACGTCTCAATCCATTCGCAGGCCTTTCCACGCCACTTAAACCACAGCCGCCCTCCGCCACCCGCTTTGCGCCTCAAATTCCGGCCAAAAGTGCAGCCCCTCCCTTTCGCAACCCGGCCTTTACAACACCACGAAAACTACACGATGATGCCATTTTCTCCGAGGTCTCTGGTGCAGAGGACAGCCCGGCTCCTACAGAACCCTCGGATGTGCCCAACGACACGCCAGACCTGGACCACATGGGCGACATCTCCATGGGCGGAATCATTACCCCGACGAAGATCAGCAAGGCGGCACGCTACGGCCGCTCCTCACATAACAAGAAACACAGCTCCGGCAAGGGCGAAATCAAGAGCGCGCGGGACTCGTCACGCTCGGCGCTCCTTCGCAAGCGGAAGCGCCACAACCTAGACCGCGACGTGAGCAGCGTTGTGCGCTACCAGGATCACGACGAGTCCGGCGGCGAGACGGAGGGCTCTTTCTGGTCCGAAGAGTGGTTGAAGAAAAACAAGGACCTAGGCAGAGGGCCGCAACGCGGCTTTCTTGGATCCATGTTCCACATGCTGGACGAGCACCCCAACGCCCCCGAGAACCTGCACCGGTGGATTCAGCTTTTCATCAACATGCTGGTGGCCACGACTGTCATTGGCGTTGGCTGGTCCATTGTGTCGACCATTCGCTCTGATATCCGCAACGCCAACGAGAGTGCACGCCTAGATATCATGAGTAAAATCGCAGAGTGCACGAAACACTGGAAAGACAACTCTTGCGAGTCCAACGATAAACCGTTCTTCCAGTCGCAGTGCGATAAATGGTATGACTGCATGGTGCAGAACCCAGAGTCGATTATGCGCGTCAAGGTGACGGCCAGACAAATTGCCGAGATTATCAATGAATTCTCCGACGCGATGAACTTCAAAGCATGGGTAGGTTTTTTTCGGTGTATATTTGACTAGTATGCTGACACCACTTACAGGGGTTCTTTTTTGCAATTATCATCATCTGCGTATTTGGAAACAATTTGATTCTCGGCCGCAACGGTAACAGTGGCAAAGCGATGCCGTATAACAGGGAACCGATGAAGAATGTCCACGGTGTGGGCGACGAACCCAACGTCATGTGGATGCCTGTGCAGACGCCGCGCATGAAGCGGCACGCCATGCTGGACGATGGATCGGATACCGACAGTTCCCTTCCACATTCGACGCCGCTGATGCTGCCGCATTACACGCCGAGCGGGCGCAGAAGTCCCAGCAAGGGCGAACGGGCCAGAAGTCCAATCAAATACTCGCGAAGTCCAAGCAAGGGTTATTAGCCTTTTTCTTTTCTCGTTTTTGTTAGTGCTGTGTTGAGCCTGGGCAAGGACGGACTGGGGCAAATACACCACCGGGCCAAGGCGTTTTGGTATTGTTAAGCAGTGTCTTGTTATTGTTTAGATCAAGTCTCGGTGTATTATTTTACGGGGTACATGATGCGCTTGGAAAGCATACAGGTTTATTCACTTTGTCAAATGAGCAGCATACGACTTCATCATTGTTCTTGGTTCGGCCCTCCGAATCACCGTACCCAATTACAGATTTGCAAACCTCGACGTATGCAGATCTGCGGCTGAGATTGCATAGGTTTGAGCAACCAGGCCCATGACGACATATTAAGTAACTGCGAAAGACACTGGCAGGCCACCACTTGCAGAAAGTGACAAAGTGGGAAAGTTGAAAAGGCCATTTCCATAAAATGACGAGACAGATCCTTGCATGCACCCAAGCACCATTGACACTTGACACCCAAACACACCTAGGTATGCGCTGACGTTGAGCACTGTGCGACGCGTTGATGTCGGCGCATTTCCTGATGACATGCCGGGGGCGGGAAGGGGCGGATCAGTAGATCATGCTATCATAACTCTCAAGTCATCATTACAGTGGCGCACCTTGTGCTTTTGATTCACGATGGCTAAACTCATCGCCATTCGGTCTTGTGCCACACACTTTCGCAATAAAAGGAAAATCAAACCCCACAATAACGTGGCATGATAATGATCCTCCGCCTTCGATAAACTTCTTTTGTGCCTCTAATAACGGAAATGTGGCGGCCGCCACCCGAGTCTCGGCATCCTCTGATTATTCCGGCCATCAGGCTGCGTGGCTGCGTACCCCTCGCTGCCAGCGCTTGTTAGTGCAGTTGCGGGCCTCGTATCAGCTGCAATTCGAGCCTGATACTCGCCGAGCAAATCTTGGAGTTTATGTGTATCATGCAGGTCCCTGCTCTTTATTTTTAGTGAGTCAGTCTTGCGACGGACTCCGACTACCGGAGACGATAGGCGCAATGTATCTACGGTCAGCACCGGGAATGGCAGCAATGCGACGACTAGATTCAGACGGAACGGAAGTGCGATATGACCAGGCCCTAGATCTATCTGTATCGATGACGGTAAGATATGGTGCGTTAGTAATAAGGAGTTGCTCTTATACCTTATAGCTAGAATGATTCGGAGAAGGTCTATAACACTCGTCTATAGCACAAGGATCTACATTTGATGTTACTATTAATCGATTGGCTCGCAACATGAAAGAGCCAAAATGTCTTGATAGACTGACGGCGGATTTCTATGCACAGCAAGTTTCCATGTCTTGCACTCTCTTCTCTCTTCTTCCTCTCCGTTCCATGGTTGGTGGTGATTCACGAGCAGCCGAAAACAAACACCCCTGCTCCTAAGAAAGCTGCCTTTTTCAGGAGGACCAAGTGCCAACTTTGGTTACTTTCGGGCTGTTGAACTTTCGCATGGATGCTCTGGTTCATTTCCCCATTCAGAAAAGTCTCTCAAAACTGACGGCGCATCAGTCTTGCACCGGCTGTCTGAGAGTACTTCTCGCGTCATAATACCACATCCCCACATACCTACCTACCTCTGCCTTTCTAGGTACCCAGGCTCGTTAGCGAGGTACTTTGTTCCAACCTACTCCGTACCCTCCCCCGAACTGCGCCGCAACTTGCACCACCCATTCACATCACCTACTCCGACCAAACATTTACCCAATCGCGCTTGCTCCCTCTCCCCTGATAGTGTATCATTGCAGATTTGATACATTCTGAGATTCGCCAAAACTCTGGCCGCCCTGCCATTCTCAAAGCTTCTTCCATCGTCATGGTCACAAACCCCCGCCCTGCAAACAGCGACATTCAAAGCACCAAACTGCAGCTCGCTTCTTTGGCTGCCTCATCTGCGACTTGCCATCAGCCGCGCACCAATTGATACTTTATCGATCGAACTCGTCAGCATTGTATACCAGATATCATACCCACGCTCGCCACTATCTCGACCGCTTCTGTCTGCTCTTGTTACTTACGGGGATGACCTACGACGCCTTCACAGCCATACCTAGCTGTCCACATCATTCGCGCATCACGCCCGACTGCGCTGAAAGCTTCTGCGCAACAAGCCGTCTTTTAGCTGCAGTGATCTCGACGGCTCATGTCGATATCTTGGCTCGGCCCGCCGTCTTTCCACGCCTCTCCGTTGCGACCACCTACACCAGGTCTGCCAGGCCCAACGACGGATTTTGCCGCTTTACTTTGTCTGCCGCGCCGGCCGGCCATAAACTTCTCCTTCTGTCCTGATGGATAATGACAGCAGCGGGAGTACTCCGTCCGGTCCGAGCAAACCCTCGACCGGCAGCACGCCTCAGGGCTGCTCCGATTCGGCCTCTGCCGCCACCTCCCAGCCCCCGTCTTCCTCATCGTCATCGCGGCCGATCGCCCGCCCATCGTCTAACTCTTCGGTCGCTCACAGCTCACAAAATTCGAAACGACGCCGTGGGTTGGGAATTGTCACGCCAAATGCGTGCACGGAATGCCGCAAGAAGCGCGCCAAGGTAAGGACGTGCTCGGATGCTGACTGCTATTCCGTACTAGTACTCCCAATGATGCAAAGAATTCACTGTAGCGCATCTACGAGGCATACTCACGGACACTGTACGCTAACATATAGAACGTTAGTGCGATGGCAGCAATCCTTGCGGTCGCTGCAAAGCCCAGAAAGTTGAGTGCGTCTACGAAATGCCCGTTCGCCAATCTAAAGAAAATCTTCGCACCGAAATTGAGCAGCTGCGACACCGCCAACGATCTAGCGATCAAGTCTTTTCCGCCCTTGTCCGCTCAAATCTCTGGGAAGATGTTTTGGGTCGCCTGCGCAACGGCCAGTCCGTCGACAGTATATCCGACTGGCTCGGCGGCAACCTAGCGTCGGACGTTGAACGGACCAACACAAAAGGCCTTTCTCTTCCACATCACCAGACTGGGGATACCAATGTGGCAGCCGGTGACACATCCCGTGGCCCTATTATGTCTGTTGATGACTATGGCCAAGGTCATCATGGCATGGCTTCCATGAGCCTGAGCCCTTCGCAGCCGCAGGCACCTTTCCACAGCGATTTGAGGCAGTCCAGCCCCTGGCAATTTTCATCGCATGATCCCACAGCTACTGGATCCACAAGAAGCAACTCTCTTGCCGACGCTAGGAGCATGGCTTCTGAGCTTCACGGTCCGCCGCAGACGCGCGTTGGTTATTGGGCCGAGAACATGGAGACAGATCCCGCCCCCGAGAGCCAGCTGCCGCGCTTTCGCGGTCTCGAGCAGGTCCTCTCGCCTTTGAGTGATCCCGAAATGCAGCGCGATTCTTCTGGTACCTGGACTAGCATTACTAGCGACGTTAATTTGGTCCATCATTTACTCGCCCTCTACTTTTGCTGGGAGTACCCCACTTTCGCTTCCCTTAGCAAGGAGCATTTCCTCCGGGACTTTCAAGACGGACGCCATCGATACTGTTCACCTATTCTCATCAACGCGCTGCTTGCTTTAGGCTGCCGCTTTTCGACTCAACCTAAAACCAGGGAATTTCCTAATGATCCATATTCATCGGGCGACCACTTTTTCAAGGAGGCTCTCCGGCTTCTTAATGCCGAGACGGACCAGCACTCGCTCACGGTCATTCAGGCGCTGGGCATCATGTCTATTCGCGAGGCTAGCTGTGGTAGAGACTCGGAAAGTTGGTACTACTCTGGCCAGAGTATCCGGTTAGCTATTGAGATGGGCTTGCATCTCTCACGGGACCACGCCGATCTCGACGAGATGGCTGTACAGTCCGCCACATTTTGGGGTGCTTTCGCTCTTGATCAGTATGTTGCTCCTCACACTATGTGTCTTCTTGTCTCACATGTTGCAGCGCCTGGTCTCTTGCCACAGGCTCCCTTCCGCAAAGTTCCTGCTTTGCCCGGCTACCGATGAAGCCAGGTATCATTGCGGACATTGAGGCGTCCTTATGGGTTCCTTACTCAGACAACGGTAAGCTCCATTTTGAATTCTTTTGTCTACGTCTGCTAATACTTGCAGGTGCACCTCTGCAACGATCATGCGAGCAACCATCCAATGTCAGATCCGTGTACAAATGTTTTTGTGAACTGAGCGAGCTTGTCCATCAATCCCTCTACATGCTCCACTCTCCCGGAAAACCGTTGACAGCGCGAGAGCTACTCAGCATTTACACGCAGTACCTCAACTGGTACGATAGGATACCGGAGTCGCTGCGGTTGGGCCATAACTTTACCCCGGCAGTACTCTTTGCACAGTAGGATTTCGTTTGCTTGTCGCCTTTATCTCTAGCTAACTTGTGGCAGCATGTATTACCACTTTGCCATTCTACTTCTTTTCCGGCCCTTGATCAAGTTGCGCATCATCGGTTCCAAAGTTTCCCCACGAGACGTCTGCTCGCAAGCCGCCGACGCCATTCAAAGCTTGCTCAAGTCGTACTCGCAACTATACACGCTGCGGCGGACACCGACGTTTGTCCCGTACTTTGTGCTCACTTCGACCATCATGCACCTTGCCATCGGGGCTACCAAGGTTTCATCTGACCTAAGCGGCAGCGACGCCATGGGCGAGAGCGCCAAAATTGACCCACACGCATCAGACTCCTTGGCCCAAGGTATTGCGGACTTGGCCGAGATGGCGCCCTGCCACCATTTTGCCGAGCAAGCCCTCAACATTCTGCGATTTCTGGCCAAGAAATGGAACATTGAAGTGGAATTCGGCAGCAGCAACAAGCCCGTGCCCGACGACTACGAGAAGCTTCTCAAGCCCTACACTAGTAGTCTCAACTTTTTTGCACCCAACTTTACCGCGGATGATTTCATATGCCGCTGGGGCACGGCGAGCATAGTCGCCGACCCCAACTTGCCGTCTCCCAGTCAGGGAACGGGGCTGCAGGCCGCTGTCGACAATATCGAGAACCCGTTGTTCTGGCCCTTTCCTATGCAAGGACGGCCGATGCTGCCCACTGGACAAGAGTTGGAGCAAGCTGGATTTGCTATGATATAAATGCTGATGAGCAAGAAAAGTGTATTTGGTAGGCCGGTGTTGGCGGTATTGTGATTTAGAAACATGAGAAAAGCCATGTACAGTCAGCTTTGTCATTCTTACTGCACTTATAGAGGGTATGTAAGCCTTTGAATTCTAGTCGGCAAGTCATTTCCCACCCCCAAACGACCATTTTCTTTTCTATGGTTAAGCGTGTGACATGGATAGAGACAGGCAGCAGCTTGTGCGACGCGACCTGCGTACACTGACTGCCAATCGTTTTGGCGCACGGGCAGCGTTTTCGAAATAGGGCGCTTGATGGGACCAGCAATTTATATAAAAGAGCGATATCATTTATGCAGCGCAACTGTCATGCCTCCTCGTGTGAGACGGTGGCTCATATTCAGTGCGCCTCCTGCACTACAGACAAAGGCGCCATGGTATTTTTCCAGCCATGCTGTGGCTGAAAACAGCCCAAGGGCTCACGCTTGCAGAACGTTTGAGACGATGAGTTTGTCGGCATAATGTAGGTGTCAATCAGCACTAATTCCTGCTAAAATATATGAATCAAGTCTATCTCACAAAGTCTCAACGACAACCTAATCACTCAAGCTCTTACGGGTACACTCATCAGAAACGTGGCAGAACATGTCGAAAACTACTACTCCAACCACTTGGCCACTTGATATTGGCGTGGAAGTTAAAGAAAAAAAATGGTTCTAAAAAGCCCAGGCAAAATTCGTGAATAAGCAGCAAGAAGGAGATATTCGACTGGTAGTTGCCCATCAGTGCCTGCTGCCACCTTGCCTCGACAAATGACTTCCTCTCTCCCTCCACGTCGCATTTGCCACATTCACTGCCCAGCTGCCCACCGGGCTCTCCGGCACCACCGTCGATGGCGCTCGCGACACGGTGCTCTCTGACACCTCGCCTATCACGAACCCTCGCGGTGGCATGCGCGGCTGTCTGGGCTGAGCAGCAGCTGCTGGCGGCACATAGTAGTGCTTCGATGCTGCAGATTCCGAGGACGGATCTGCAAAAGCAACGGTGCGCGGCCCGCCTCGTGACGTTGGCGGCCGAGAGGTCCTTGGCGGAGCATGCGAGGTGGTCGTGGTACGTGGTCTCGGCGGCGGTCGGGCTGGCAGCAGCGGCGGCTGAGGAGCGCGGCCGTTTCGAGACGCGGTTCGCAATGGAGCAGCGCTCTTAGGTCTCGGCGGTGCATACGGAGTGCAGGTAGCTCGCTTATCAGCAGCCTGTGCGGTGCTAGTAGGCTGCTGCGGTGCAGTCCTTGTTGGCGCTGCGCCTTGCGGATGAGAAACGCTGACGTGAGCTAGTGTATGCGGCACGTTTCTGATCAAAGTCGTTTGTGATAGAGTAATGTAATCACCATTACGAGTTCTGCGACGCTGCGAGCGAGTCTGATAAAAGTAGTCTTGTACGACAGGTTGAACGTTGACAGGGGCTGTCTCACGTCTGTAGTCAGGCTGATGACTGGAGGCAGGAGGGCGCAACGGTCCTGAAGCATCAGTCTGCGCTGCTGGCTGTCCGTGTGAAGAAGGCACTCGTGATGGACCAGCAGCCCGTGATGGCGATGTCAAGGGAGCAACAAAGTGAACGTGGGGGAAGCTGCAGGCAATACCATAGCAGCGGTGCGTAGATTGAGTATCTTTGTTCGGATAGGACATTTTGTTTCTTTTCCTCTGGGTAATTTACTCTGCCACCTCTGCTCTGCGTGGTGATGTGGTGAAGAGGTGGGCGTCTAAATCGGGCTTTCACGTAGAGCTGATATCAGAGTCCTAATCAAGGCTGCAAATATGCACTTGACAGGCAATGTAAAAGTCGCGTATGCATATACAATATGCATCAAGAAGTGTAGTTTGGAAGGATGTCGGGTTCGAGGAAGCCTGGCTTCCATTTTGTGGTATTTATAGCAGCCTAATAAGTCATCGCTTTTACCGGCCTGACGCATCTTTACTTTCATGCCTTTTTTCCTTGCAGCCTAACAGTGATTAAGGCATGTCAAGTAAGTACCTGCCAACCGCAGGACAGGTGTGCCGCCATGCAAATATGAATAGAACGAAACTATTGGGCGCAAGAGAAAAAAAAAGGGACATCACTTGTCATCTTTCTTGCCAACATCAAACCGGCCCGCCCAAGCAGATCAAGTCACACAGAGGGGACAAAGTTATCGAAATCTTATTTGATAAGATCCATCTATCTGCTGTAATATACAAGGAGCAAAAGATTTGCCTGCATTCTACCAAGAAGCTCACAGGCCCAAGTGCTAGATAAGCAGACAAATTCGAGCAGAAACATCACGATAACCTCCCAATGAAAGTAAGTGGTGTGCTATATAATCCGAGACAAAGAAAAAAAAATAAAGACCACGCACTTTTGTGAAATCCAAGTAAAGCAAAAGAAACATCCTGAGCCGGCCCATCTTTCCCTGAAAGCGCAGCGGATATTAGTCATTATCTATACAGTTTGTATAAAAAAAAAAAGGCAGCAGTATGCGCGCGATATGAAAGCAAGTGTCTGTCAAGACGTCGACATCGATAGAGTCATCAAGGAAAACGAACGGGCATGCGCCTCCACCACAGAGTTGAGTTGAACTCTGTTGTGGAAACGACATGAGATCTAAGGCGCGGTACACCTTGCCCAGAATTTCGCGAGTTCGTTAGGATAAGGAAAGACGACGCGGTCGCCGTGGTGTATATATAGTGGAACAAATATGAATGAGCAAATCATCACAAGGGCTTACGCAGAGGTGACTCGGGGATCGGGAAAGTAGCTCATCATACCCCAGTCGCCGCCCTGCGCTGTAGAGCCTTGTTCTGATTGCGAAGGTGTGCTGGCGAGCATAGAATTGGTCATCGAGGCCCAGTCCCCAAAGCTGCTGGGTGCAGACGAGTATTCAAAGTCCATCATGCCGTCGCTGTTTGCCTGCGTGGGTGGTGGAGGGAGCTCGCGCTTGTCGTAGTTGTTAGCTTGAGACGCAAGCACGGGAGGCGACATGGTAAGAGGCGAGTTGGACGACGATTCTGGCGATTGGCGGGGAATCTGGAACTGCTGACTGGTAGTGGAGAAGACGCTGGGTGGCCGGAACTGAGGTGCGCCGAAAGCAGCCTGGCTGGGGTCGCTGGGTGTATTGGATGGAAGCATGGAAGGCGCTTGCATCTGGCCAAAGGAGTTGTCTTGGGCGAACTGCGGTTGTTGCTGAGAGCCGGCTGTCTGCTGGGACGTTGGTTGAGTAGGCGACTGAACGTTGCTATTGTTGGTCATGACGACATCTGCCAAATCATATGCCACCGAGACAATCCACTGCGCCTCCGCTTCATCACCAGAAAAGAATTCGAGCAAGTCCTGCAGCTGGCCCGGGCTCTCCTTCTCTAGGAAGCCTTGTGCTCGGCCAGTCTTGCTTGGGTGCCAGCTGAACTGTGGTCGTCGGCCGCCGTACGAAGTGTGCTTCTCAGCAACCAAGGTGTCCCAGGCAGAATGAATAAGCGGTTGGTGTAGAAGGCCATAGATGACGCGTGAGTGCATCCAATCGTTCTTGCCGAGGCCAGACTCAAAGTGGCGCGCAACGTGCTCAACATGGCGTTCGCGGGCAGGGTGCAGAGCGGAACAAAAGCCACACGCCCAGTACTTGCGCTTTCGCAAGAATTTGACTACTTTTTCGGCGTGTGGGCACGTCTTGCATCCGTGGCACTGCTTATGGTGCTGATTGAACGAGTTGGAGCCCCAGAAGCTGCGGTTGCAGCCAGGCTCAGGGCAAGGGTATTTTCTCCAGCGCTCGTGAAATTCGTCTTCGTGTCGTTTCCAATCGTATTTGCGCTTGAAGCTAGTTTCACAAGAGGTGCACCAGTAGACGTTCTGCTTATTACCGCTCGAGGGCGTTACCTGGGAACCGTTGATAACGGGGGCGCCACTGGCCGAGGTCAGAGGTGGACCCATGGATCGGTTGCTCGTGCCGGATTGCCACGACATGGAAGAACGCGCCGAGTTGACGGACCATAATGAAGCGTGACCTGAAGAACCGGAGCTGGTCGACGAAACGGATACCCTGGTGCGGTGTGCGTATGGGTATGATGGCGGTAAGAAGACGTTGTTCTCGGGTTGTTCCTGAATAGGCACGTATTGGGCAGCGGCAGAAGGGCCATGAATGGATGGGTTCCATGTTGCAGTTGCAGTGTCGTGTCTGGGTTCGGTCTTGATCTCGGGATGGAGGCCGCGGGTAGGAGTGGGCGTAGACGAGCCTGTCGAGGGAGAAGAAGCGGTTGCATTGGGAGAAAAGGAACCGTGAGAGGCAAGAGTCGACGGGGAACGCGAAGGCGGCGGTGGAGGAGGGCCCTGTGGTTGAGGCGGGATCTGGAGAGAGCTAGATTGTTGGGCGGCGGCGAGGGTGGACTGAATTGGAAAATTGAGCTGCAAGGGAGGGCTATCCTCTACCCATTGGTGAAGCAAATCCTTGGAAATGCCCGAGTCGATGAGAACCTGGAGATTCTTTCGGGCTTCGGCCAAGACATTCTGAGCGCTGGGATCGAGCTGTGAGTCTGAATGTTGCTGTCCGGGCAGTGGCGGCGACGAGTGCCCGTGGAGCGGATGATTTTGTGACTGATCCATTGCGATTCGGACACAAGTCACGTTGACATTGATAGTCGAGTATTAATCGAGGTAACAGGCTAATTGAGCTCTAGATGCTGGCGCAAGTAACTGAGCAGGTCGCAGAGGAGAGTTGCCAAGGTCCAGGTTGATTGTGATTTGCCGACAGCAGACAGAAGGAAATAACGACCGATACAGTAGCGAAGGAGCGAACGGTAGTAGCAAACGAGTGTAGCGAGATGAACGGGTGTCTTGGCCGGCTACAGCAGAGGCGCGATAGTAAGGTGCGTAGTCAGCGGGAGCGAGGGCGAGAGCGAAGGCGAGAGCGTCGAGGTGAGAGAAGCGAGTAGCGAGAGCTGGCTTAAACGAAAGAAGAGGTGCGAGCGAGCGAGCGAGCAACAGACATGAATGGAAAAGAGGCGAGGCCCGGGCTCGGGGATCGAGGGACTCGCTAGGGGTAATATGGTGAGGCAAGGCTGGCTCTGTCGAGAGAGGAGCAAAAGAGAGAGTAATAAGAGTGCGTGAGAGATCAGGGAAAGAAGAGGTGGAAGAGCGCAAAAGCGAGGCAGTGGTGTGTGGTATGTGCTCTAGTTACTGGTACAAAAAGGTGTGTGCGTGCGTCCTTGCTGGGGGGAGGGTGGGTGTGTTGTGTGAGCCGTGGGAACAAACACAGACAGACGGCCAATGGAGCCTGCAGAAGATGAGTCTAAAGTACGGAGTACGGATACTGGTAGAGGAGACGTGCTGCAGATCCTCCAAGACAGGCTTGCGGGACAAGGGAAGAATGGGAAATGTGTAAAGGAAGGACAAGAAGAGAGGCGGAAGAAAGCCAGGAAGCCGAGGGTGTGTGGTAACAAGAGGTGTGCTGGTAATCCGTACTATTCCACGAGAGAAGCAGCTACGCAGGCCACAGGCACGCAGGTACGAGGAGGGATGGGTGAAAAAAAAAGCTGGAATAATAAAGAGGAGCAATGTCAGTGCTCCTGGTGTCTTTTCCATGTCAGTTAAATGACGGGGGGGGACCTGATTGTGTTAGTGCTCGTTTCTTGGCCGGCAAGACAAGGAGGAGGAGGGGGCCTGACGGGGATCACTACAGCCTACAGGGCCGGTACAGGGGGGCGTGGAAGCTTGGGAAAGGAGGGGTGGCGGCAAGGTTTAGAGGCTTAGAGGGGCTCTGTAGCCTGTAGGGGCAAGAGGGGGTGTGTGCGCTGTTGTTTACAGTGGGCAGCCAAGGAAAGTGCCGATACTTGGGTACCCAGCCAGGTAGGAAAGTACCAAGGCAAGTAGAGCTAGCTCGGATGCACGCGCAAAAACCAAAGCTAAACATGGATAATGTTTTTTGGGCGATGAAATTGCGGCCACGGCTAGGTAAATACCAAAAATACTGTGCTCCCATTGTCATGATGCCTTTGTAAAATAAAATTGCGGCCGGAACGGAGCGAGGCTACTCAATCAAGACACTTGCCGATGCGGTGCGACAAGGGGAGGGGTTGCCGCTCACCTGGTTATCAGTGGTTGCTGAGAGTGGTTAGGTACCTGACGATGAACAGCACACCTAAACCAGCTAGCCAGGTACCAGCCCAGGTACACCAGGCGGCGGACCCAGGACAAAGATGTGCAACGCATGTCCCCGTGGCGTCGAACGGGCATAATTTTGAATAAAAAAACGTTTGCGGAAAATGGCCGCCGCCGCAAATGTTTTGTACCTGAGTTTGTTGTTTCGGACACCTATTTACCGGCCCTTTCCGTAGTTAGTCCGTACTGGCGATCCTGGAATGGACAGCAATGGGCATGGCGCTGCTTTGGGAGTCTTTGCTGGACCTTTATAACCTCGTCCTTTATAACCTCGTCCTTTATAACCTCGTCCTTTACAACCTCGTCCTTTGTAGCCTCGTCTTTTATAACCTCGTCATCGCTTTTCCCGATTGGGTTCATTGTCCACTCTTCAGCGGCATCGTGACAAACCATCTCCTAGTTCACTTTCGCATCACTATTAGTCACGGCATTGCCAGTTTGCCCAGCCCCCATGCTCTGCTCTGCACGGACGCAGTCACTAACAAGTTGACTACGGTACCAATTACCCGGTGTCCGAAGCTCCTCGGCTCTCGTTGAACCACGACATTCAGATACTCCAAAGCGGCCTGTGATTAAATAGAAGAAATAAAAATAAAAAACTAAATTCAACCTCATTCATGCAAAATACCCACCAGCCTCATCTCAACTCACCCGTGCGCCAACAAGAATAGTTTTGTCTGCCGCCGGCTACTCTGCTGCTGCAGGCACTTCATCTGCTGTAACTTGCCGCTGTAGACCCTGCAGCGCCGTCACCATCTGCACTACAAGTACCTAAACGAGGCCACCCATCAGTGCTTCTGCACCTCTACACTCTAATCATACGTACTGCTGGACAATCTTGCATTACATTTCCAGCCATCTCGAATTCTCCTGTTTCTATTCTCTTTTGTTGGAAACCTCACACTATTCGCTTCTTTTATCGATAGATTCCGCATCGCATCTTGTAAAGCATGGCCAACTTGTACACATGCCTCCATCGCCAGATCTCACCACCAATCATTTCCGCTCCTCCCTCTCCGCCGTTTCCGCCTCCCGCGCTGCATGTGTGTGTCCCCTTTGTGCCTTTCATGCAGGATGCCTACGGATTACTTATAAGCAAGTTGCCCATCATTGGTTTGGAGACAGGCAATGAGCCAAAAGGGGGGTGTGCCGGCCCCCCGGTCCTTGGCAAAAGGTGTGCCTGTCTCTTGTTAGCCCGCTAACGTTATAATGAACCAATTGACCAGCTTGGTCGGTTCCTACGGGCCGCGGCGCAAATGGTGCCTGGTTATTAATAAATAATAAATCTCCTACGGATCAATTAGTGTATCCCAGTATCAGCAAGTTTGGTATTCTGCTTCTTCCTTGCTTCCCCGCTGTCGAGATTTATCCTCCACTCCGAACCCGGTCCCTACGAATACGCCAATCAATAGACAGTTTTTATGCTTGACCCAGTGGCAGCGCCCTTGGTCCTCTTCGAACCCCCACACAAGCGAGCTGGCGCGCTGTCTGTATTACTCGCGAGAGAGTTGCTCCTGCGTGGCTGGCGATCATGGCTCCAGAAACACGGCTCGCATGACCTCTCTTCGACCCTTTCCCACCTATGGAGTATCCGTACCTTTTGTGCTGCTCCGCTGTCTCATCATGTACAGAGCCACTACAGATACTAATGGTAGCCTTGCACACATGCGGGCATGCATACCACACAAAATAGCTCAATCTCACTTCCTGCAATGATTCATGTGCATTGCTGCCTCAACTTTGGCTGATGGCAATTCTCGTCGAAAACTGCTCTTGTCACACTCTTTCTTCTCGTGCATAACGTTGCTGACCCAGCCTAGTGGGGGCCGTGGCTTGATGAAGGCAAGCTGGGGGAACGGACCCCGACTTCACCAAGGGTTGCTCCAGACCCCCCTTTTGTAATCTTGTACGCAGTAATCCGTAAGAAATGGAGGTAATCATGACAGCTGAGAGAGGCGGCTGCAAAAGAATCCCATGCTGCACGACACGAGAAATCTGAGCGACGAATCAGAGAACCCGAGGCGAAAACTGAACCATAGCTCTCTCCTTATACGGAAGCTACACCACAACGTGTGTTTCCCGCCTGCCATGGGCCAGAGCGGGTTGAGCCGCCGCGTTCGAGGCGCTCGGGTCACCAGCTTGCTCTTTTTCCTTTCTTGTTGATGAATGTGGGCACCCTATATTGAAGAGAGGGTCAGACAAATCGAAGGCCATCATTCGTGTGATCAAGGTGATGATGCGTTTCCCTGACCATGATTTACTGTGACACAAGTACTCCGTACTGCCAGCTATGTAAGAAAAAGAAGAGAAAAAAAAAAAGACTATGAGGGTTGTACGATAATTACCTCCGCATGCAGCAGCCTTGGGAGGGAAGCATGAGGGGAAATGGGCACAGAGCTCGCGTGGTCGCGCTTTGATCGGTCCCTCTGTTTACCAGTGATAAATAATAATAGTAGTTAGACCTGTACGGATACTCCGTAATCCGTAGCAGCCGGCTTATTAGAACCTCCGAAGCTGCGCGCCGACCACTTTGTGCCCGAGTTCAACACCACTTTAACTTCCCGCTCGAGGAGGACGCTAACTAAAAAAAACCGAGCCTAGGGAACTCCGTGTTATCGGGATTGCGTTTTGACAATCTGCAAAGCACAATAGACATTACATCATTACCAGCACAATTGAAGCAAAGATCAGCGTGCAAGATGCCAGCCCTTTCCTTCCATCGTCTATTTACTCCGTCGTCTGTACGAAGTATGTCTTTTCAACGGTGCACGCGTAAAGTCCACTCTTTGTTTTGCCCGCCCGCTCCTCATCCCCCGCTATCAGCGTGTAATGAGATACACCAATCTTATATATGGATTAAACGTTGCCTCTTGCCTTCTCTTGTGAATCTCCTTGCTGTCTTTCGGCAGGACCCCTCGTTTTGAATAGATCAAGTGTCATCAGGCTCTGATGAGACATGCGCTCCTTAGTGTCCCCGTGATGTACTGCTCTAGGCCATGGGCAATCTTCCTTGTAGCTTAGTGTGTTTTGATTGTTTTAATTGCCTATTTTAAGGCCCATCTCACGCCACGTGTGACAACAAAACCATGATCAAGCGAGAGCTATATTAGAGAAACGCAGAAAAAAGGTCTTGGTCTATAGTTTTCCTTTTTTTCTCCCCTAGCCATTGGTGCATGCCTCACTGTGATGTCTTTCTTGCCCTGCCTGAGCTTGGTGATTGCATACTAGTACGGGCCGAATGCAGGCAGCGACCGCATGGTGGTCGCATGGCGCATGGCGGGCAGATACCCCAGCCAGGCTCAGCTACCAAAGAATTACCCGGCCATGCACAAAGCGGTCGGTTCGTTACGTTGACAACGGTTTATTCCGTGCGGGCTAAACCCAAGCGCCGCGTTCTTGTTATTATTCATCAAGTCCCAAGTACTACCAACATGCATTTGCAGAGTGGACTCGTTCGTCCGTCGCCACATGCTACTTAATATCTGACGGCTGGGACAGAGGTGTGGAGTCCATCTGGAAAGACGCGATTGCCCGGCGAGACTGACAACTAGATTTACTTTTTCTCACAAGAAACGACGCAAGACATAGCTGGCTAGCGACGGCTAGATGGCATCATGCAAGTCAGATGATTATACTGTCAAGTAAGACTCACGCGCATGCCTGCCCGATATAACCTTCATGCTCATCCGGCTGGTGGTCATGCCGCCCTGCGGTCCCCCTGTAAGATCATGCTAGATGTAAGGCGGCATTGCAGACTTGACACTGCGCCGAATCTGCATGCGCCGAAACATATGCAGGGCCTCAAAAAAATGGGCAGATCTTAGAGTACATAATAATGTATGACACTAATAGGGTACTCCTCAACGGAGCTCTTAGTCCCGACATTGGCTCCTATTCTAAGACCAAGGCAAAGGCAAAGGCATCCGGCCATTCGTCCGAAGAAGCGTAGCCTGGATTATGGTGAGATATCGCAAGGTTACAGCCTGTAGCCTGAGGTATCGTCAATGCAAGTCAAGAAATCAATTTATTACAGGGTAGGCAATTCGGGGTTTCCAAGCCGAACTATTCATGAAGCCCGTATGCCGAAGCCCATGTTAATCAATTTAATAGCACAAGGCTTACATAACAAAATCGCTTGAACGTGGATCATGGGTAAAGTTAAACTAGATGGGCAAAAAAGTTTCGATACTTTTTCCAACGTCATGCACGCTCGCCTTGCTCGGCTGATTATTCTGTGCTTGGGCCTCATGATACTGAAGCCAGAGGCAGCCTCAGCGGGACCTACTACTAGGTAGGCAGTTTTCATCACAGCTGCGTGGGCGCACGGCCCTGGACCATGTGTCTTTTGCCATTCCCGCTCGCACTCTGACTGATAAACACGAGCCGTGCCAACATTAAACGTTGGAGGCGTGTTTGGGCATAATAGAATCTGCAAATCAGTCCATGTTGCATAATATTGACGTAAGAGTAAATTTTACAACATTGACAAAGCTTTCTTGAGCTCTGGTTTGAAGCCTTCTTTGACAAAGCCGTTGAATAAGCAGCGATGCGAGTGTAAGCTGTAAAGTCCATTGACATTACTGGGTATAATGGCCATGTCAAGGATCTCGGGCAGAAACACCATGCTAGCTGTTCTGTACGTCATAAGATCTTGAGACTAAAAGCACTTGTCCACGCGTGTAGGCGTCTCTGGCCCGGCACGCTGTGACCAAAGTCGAGCTGTAGAGAACTGCGAATACGCCTATCCATCAGCTGTGAGCAGGCGTCTTCATGTTGGCACGTACACCTGCATAGCTGAAAAGCGTACTGCGGGAATGAAGGTCATCAGAAGCGAGAGGAAGCTCAGGAGGGCAGGCATATCATGGTAGTTCAAATCTTTCAGCTTCCTACTTGCTCGGGTTGCCTGGGCGTTAGAATCACAAGATTTCATTGAGGTGGCTGGGCAAGGCATACGGGCAACTTTAGACTTTATCTGTGTGCTGGCAAACTTGGAAAGAGCCCATTGGGAGCTACATAGGCATGTCGGATCTAGATCATGAGGACATTCTATTTGCTGCTCATTACTGTTCTCTACAACGGCCCATCAGGGAGCAAAGACGTCATCGCGCAGAACAATCGATCTTCTATTTCCATCGTCAGGTCGCAGCGCTTATTGGGATGTATTGTTGCTCGAGGCCGGCGTTTCAATCTAGATAGGGGTGTGAAGCTAGTTGGCTGGACTTGAAGTCGACTGTAACCCTCCAAATAAAATAGGCTTAGCGCTCATGCGGAATTGGGCTTGGCAGGCTCGCACCGGCGTGTTGGAGAGGCGGAAAAGCGCAGATCTCTGGCCTTTCAGCTCTTCCGATCGCAGTAGTCACAGTTTCGCATTGTGCACTGCCCCTTTTTTCCCAGCGTCTTTAATCGCGAAGAAAAAAAAAGAAAAAAAAAAAAGAAAACAAGAATGACATGCAGCAGTGCATGAACAGGGCAAGGACTCGCCGAGAAATACAGCCACCTCCCTCTACTCCGTACTAGGTATCCGTACAGCATGAGACGTTGCCCTACTTTGTACTGAACATGGGGTGTAGCTAGCCGACAAGATCCGCTCCAAGCTCGTAAAGTCCACGGGATCAGCCCACCCTCTGGCAGGGCTCAGAGCATCACCCTGCAATCTCCCACCATGCAGCCATAAGATTTAAACTGCTGGTTAAAATTAGTCCAAAAGCCTTCCCATTTCGGCCATGTGATGTCATTCTTCTTGTACAGTTTACACCCCACCGGGGCACGAGTATTGGCAGATTGTTTTTCCCCTCATGCTACCAAGCCATCGACGCGCGCTTTTCAGCGTTCGTAAGTACGGATACGTATAAGAACTAATAATCGTGGCTGGGCCACAGTTGCGTCAATCTTGTTTCAAACAGAGCTCATTCTCAGATAGAATCACCATGCATTGTCACAAACGCGGCGGGCAAGGCTGGGAACAAGTCAAACTTGCTCATGGCACTACGTAGTACTGGTACGCCCGACTGCCGTTCTATTAGTAGAAATACTTGCCTACGCTTATGAAGTTGGCAGAGCAAGCAACGTAGTCGTTGTGAGCTTCGTAGCGGTCAGACTTCCAAAAGCCAGCGCGAGAAACGGAACGTGGGCGCTGCTGTCAACTGTCATCTAATTGAAGCCTTGAGACTAATTTGGCAACGCAGCAGAACAGCTGCGAGCCAACGGAGTAGACAAGATGCCAAGACTGGACAAATCATGTATGCACGAGGTTTTTCCTCTGCTTCCCCGAAGCATGAGTGAGCATCGCACGACACTTGCACATCTTTGGATGAGGAGACGGCAGCGACGGGCCACTTGAAACACTGTCAACCAAGGTTCTAGGCACTCCATCTGCCACAAACCAACCCCACGAGGCTGAGCTTACTGATCGTGATTCGTGACAGACTCAGGTCGACACCTGAAACGAAACGGCACACGAGCAAGACTGCGAGTCGTTCTATTTATATCACAGCCCAGTATAGCCCGGGTTTAATTTGTGACAACGGCCGAAAGGCTGAGAAAAGCGTTATACTCGCTTGAGGGTCTTTTACGATATGATTATCTAGCGAGATGCGAAAAAAAAGAGATGGGCTTACATGTTAATCATATGGCCCAGGGCACCGTTAAGAAACGGTCTTGCCATACTCCGAATTAGGTGACTAGTCAGTAGTCGAGTACCACGGCAATACCCTGGGCTGCACTTTGCTGTCAGTATCAATTTATCAACCCATGCTCGATGCATAACAAGCTCAGGGTCTCATACTTTGCACTGTTTTTTTCCACCAACTGCCCCATTCTCGATGCAATTAATAAAAGCAGATGAGGAACAGCCACAGCCACAGCCACCAAATGTGGTCTTTCTTTGATCCCCTGTCAAGCCAAATCCAGTTACTCCGTACTGGGACGGCAACCCGCCGAGCAGAGCCCACCCGTCGGACTTATAGTGACCGGTGCTACCAGTAAAAGGTTAGTTACCCAATGTTGCCAGTCAATCGTGTTGGCCATTATCACTAGGAACATACTCCGTACTCGGCTCGAGTCAAGTCTTATTAGATAGAAAATACTGAACAAGTCTTACGAAATACAACTATACAAGGCATATATATTCACCTACCTATTTACAGACATTTGCCAACTGAGGGCTTAAGCACACGCCCCTGCTCGCCATCCTTCATTTTGACCTTGCAGCATTAGCTTCACTCCATCCCGATCCAAGACGTCCAGTGTTTCGAAACCGACGATGTAGTGAGTAGAGTGGTAGAATACGGATACAACTCCCCGATATCCAAAAACTTTTCCCATGCCTGACCTTTATCGCCAAATCGAGGCAGAGATGACCGTTTGATGACCCGCTCTCCTCATCACCCACGCAAGCTTTCGGACCGGACCTTTGGTTGCTACCACGACATGCTCTTTGCGTTTGACTCCAATGCCCCGGTCCCTGTCTTGCATGTCATCACCGCCTTGGCTTTTGACAAGAACGTCTCTACCTCGCACGAATACTCCTATTTGCAACCCTGTACCCGAAAGAAGTGCATCCGGTCCATTTGCGGCTTGCTAACCACCCCCCCGTCAGGCAAAAAAAAAAAAAAAAAAAAAAAGAAGAAAAAAAAAGAAGAAAGTTCAGGGTGCTGCTCCGCGCCCATGGTACCTGCCAGTCGTGCCGTCAAAGATTATCCAAGATATGTGAGCCTATAGCAAAACTCAACCAACCCTTCGAGTCCACCCCGTCTGGTTCTCCGACGAAATCTGGTCTACAGATCGATTTACCAGATAAGAATTAGCGTCTCTATCGAATCGGACAATGAAGAGACATGGCACTGAGACAGAGCCGGCTCTCGCTCTCTAGGTGCCATTTGGATATCGCTCTTGCAATTTGTTGCGCCTAATACGTTTTGCGGGTGCACTTTTAATATTTTCTGATCTGTGTGGGCAGCCGCACAAGCATATTTACTGAGAGGAAAGCTTGGCGTAACTTGTAAAACACGAGTCTTGTCCGCGCCTGTGGCTTTTCGACTGTCGTATGATCGCGATAAACATACACCAAATTCGAATAGCTGGCTTAGGAAGCTTGGCGAATGGAAAATCAGTCCACACATAATCCGTACTCGGGAACAATTTGCTGTCGCTACGACGAAGCTCATGAATGCGACACTGGACATGGCCGCTGTATAAGCATGCTGAGGCACTGACACCTGCTTCGCTCTGCAGCGTTGAGCGGCGTCGCTTCCACACACAATTGCAGGCGATTCGATGACTTGCCAACAGTAGCCTTAAAGTTAATTCGGAGCAAATCATCACCAAGCCCCAATACGGTGCTGCAGAGTACAACAGGCTACAACACGTCAAGAACAGGGGCAGTGACAGGCAACCAACCGACTTCAGTCCCTGGTCATGTGGAGGAGTGCTGCCAGGCCCTGCACAAACATGACACACCCCAACACTTGTTCCCCCCATTGCAGGGCTTCGAGGGCTTCGGCATTGTGCGACAGCAAAGCGTTGCAATCCTGGGGGAAAAGTCACAACTACATACAGTTCGACGACATGTTTGGTTGATACGCTGCCCCTGCTATTCCATCTCACGGCCCTTTACACTGCCACCCAAGCTTCCCACTAAGATCAGAGGGCAGGCTAAATTGACTCAGAACCACCCGGAATCAGTGACTGTACATACAAAGTAAGACCTGCTTGTCTATCATCGCCTTGCAAATTGGTGCAATTCACGAGTCGGCAGAACCAGCAAAGAAAACACTGCATCATCCACAGCGCACATTGCACCCATCTTGCGCATTTCTCCTCCATGCAGCTGCACTCACCTCCAAGAACCACATCGTCAGTTCCCAGACCAGAGACCGTATTCATTTGATGATGACAGTCGCCGACCGCTTTATTCCCAGCACGGGAATCCACTGCGGCTTTGTCTCCATGGAACGTTCCCTCGTCTACTCCGTGGTCCTCTTGCGATGAGCCCGCCTAATTTTGTTATCTTGTGGTCCACTTTGCAGCACCCCCGTTACCGGTCCCGAATGACCTTGTCAATAGCACCCATCTTTGAGGCTTTCGTGGACTGGGGACAGCACATTGGGCCCAGCCAAAGACTACACGTATCAGTAGTTTTTCTTGGGCAGAGCATATGGGCCTGCAAATGGGACGGCGCGTGGCCACATGGGCGGTGGATTTGAATGAGGGATGGTCGCTCAGCACGTTGTCGCCGAATGTCCGAAACAATTTCCGTCTATTGTTCTTGACAAAAGGGCGACAAAAAGTATATTAGAAGCGCACTGCGACCATCTCGAAATCATATTAATGGGTTTGGTCGGCGAGCGCAGATTTGAGTTGGCCTTGCGCCCTACCTACCACCGCGCAGGCTCCCTTACTGGGCGCAAATAAGTAATGGCTGGTGAGCGCGCCCGATACTTGGCATCATTGTCTATGGCTGATGGTAAACAATGCAAATGTACACCACAATTCTGTTCGGTTTGCCAACAGTCACGGTGACACAGTTGGCGCAAACGAGGCTGCTGCACACATCACGAACACGGACCCGCCCAGTACTGGAATCAGCGGTCGGAATCTTTTTACAGCCGCCGCCAGCAACCCAATGAAAAGTGAACGCCGTATTTATAGCATTATTTATTTCTTGAAGCCCTTGATTCCTGTAAAGAAATATCCGTGGTCTCCTGGCCAGGCGCTTAACAATTGTGACCGTCGACTTGCCCTGCATACAATCTCCACGCCGACTATTTTCAGCTGGGCAGGGGTTATTGGCATGCAGATGCACACTGCCCTTTGTGGTTCATACTGTAACGCAAATGCGCAATGGCAATGTTACGTCGAGTCCTGAGCGCGTTTCTCTACTCCATGCCTACTGCTCAAGCGTGGTAGGCAATGCAATATGCTATTGAGCTTGGTATAATGGCTTCATTGGCCTGTACTCTTGCCCCTGGGCTATTGTGACTCGATCATGGGCTTCGTATGGCACTCATTGACAAGCTGTATTCTAAAAGCTCAAAATATCTCCGATGATTACGATTCTGGCCGCGCCACATGTTACTTGGCTGCCTCGGATTGAGCTTGACAAATATTGTGCGTAAATTTGTCATTTACTGGTCACCCTCGGATGATTCTGGCGAGAAAAACTAGCAAATGAGCTCAGACAGGCCACAGCGACGTCGTGGTCGCCGTGTGTTGCATGCGTCCTCCCAACAGTCAGCCCCCCTCACAGAGCCTGCACCCCGTGCTGGAAATACACAAAGCTGCATATAGTCTAGCTGAAGGACCAATACTAAATAAGCATAACTATCATGACAGCCTTCATGACCCCTTGGGTCCGACTCAAGGTCAATGTCTGCGGCAATCCTCAACATCGGAACGGGAAAAGGCCACCGTTGGCATACTCTTTTCAATGTCTAGTGTAGGTGGTTATTGATCGAACAGTTGTCATAAACAAAGATGGCCATGTATACATTACTCCATTTCCTGAAAAATATACCTACTCGGCAATACTAGAGGCTCGGAGGCGCTTTACGATGCCTCATGCCGACCCCCTTGAAGTGATAATTTGTGATCTAAATCATTAATACGCGCTACCGATGTCCCTCTGGACAGCGTACTTGCGTCGGCTACGTCGAGACAAGAATACTATTGCTAACTGATATCCCCTTGACCACTTCCAGGAAACGCCTGTCGGAGTATAACCCTCGATTCCAATCTGCTCCCGGGTAGGCCCAGTGTCATATTTGCTGACGATAGATTAATGCCTATTTCTTGGAGACGGGGTGGCAGTAATCCTCAAGTCCTGAGGGGTCAAAGCCTAAGTCCAAGTAGGGCCAAGAGCGGCAGAGAAATGAAGCTATGTTGAAGGTGCTCTGCAGATGCGCTATAGGTAATACTTCAGTATTTCGACAACAGGTAGTCGACTAGCAGCCAGTCAATCAACAGCCAGTCAATCAACAGCCAGTTCATCAACAGCCAGTTCATCAACAGCCAGTTCATCAACAGCCAGTTCATCAACAGCCAGTCAACTAGTGGCCAGTCAACTAGTAGCCAGTCAACTAGTAGCCAGTCAATCAACAGCCTGCAGGATGCAATCAGCCCAGGAGTAGATGGCATAATTCCACTGTGAAGGTAGACAACGGCTAAAAAGCACGAATTACGAGACACCAAGCTCCTGATGAGGACGGTATCGCCCGTTTTGCACGAGAGACTTGACCCTGCTCTCAGCATATGAGCTTGATAGACTATGGGGATCGGATTTCTACTTGAGCAACGCCCTGAAACCAGCCAAGGCTCGGTCACAATTGACAGCCATAGTATGCACGGCAATGAGAGCGTCTGGATGGATCGTGAGTCTATTGTAAGCTTTGTGTTGCCTACAGAATGCTAAGCCTGTGAGAAACAAATGGCGTAAGAAAAAGGAAATGATTTTAGATGTAAAAGTCTCCACACCCGTCCTTTGCTTGCGCAATGTCGCCTGTGTAGTAATCGGTGGTCCTTGTGTCTGTACAGCTCCGTGCTGCGTTCATTATGCATCAACAGAAATCCTGCCCTCGTCCGAGATATTCCTCCTGAAATCTTCCATCTTAGGAAACGCGGAATACAGGCTCTCAAGTCTCGCATCTCTGTCGGAACCGAGAATGACAGGCTGCCGTCTCGTCTCGTCGCTACAGCTCAAGCGCTGGTGCTAAAGTAGTAATTCTCCCAAAGATACTCATAGTCCTCCAAGATACCCCCTATGAAACTGGGCATCCGTCTTGAGACACCCATCACCATACCTTTGGTCACGTTCTCGTAGAACGCACCGCGCATACTCCACCACAGCATCGACCAGCCGCGCTTGTTCCATTCGTCGCGCTCCAGCGGCGTTGTGCGCAGGCTGGCGCCGTTGCTCGTGTCGCGCAGCTGTCGCGCAGCATATTCCACTGCGAGACCAATCATCCACGGCGTCCACGAGCGTTTATTCTTGGTGCGCATTAGCGCAACAACGTAGGCGAGCGGCGCGAGGATGTGTAGGACTTCGGCGGCGTGGCCGATGCCGCGCAGCTGGTTGAGAAGCTTTGTCGCGGGCCGAATGTCATCGGCGGTAAGCACCCGCGAGAGGAGATATGAGCTGATGTCGCCAGATTCTGGCAGAGACGGCAGGCTCATGCCTGTTCGAGGCATGGTCCAATCGCGCCCGACGGGTGCATTCGTCATATGCTGTGTGTCCTGCGACGTCATCAAGTTGCCATGGAGACTGCCGCCGTCTTCCAGCGCGAATTCGCTCTCGCTTCCTAGTGCTAGGTTCTGCTGCTTGCTCTGTTCCTCGTCCATTTCGTCCGGGATGGGTTCGCGCTCCGGCAGCGGCGGCGTGACGATTTGGCGCGTGCGGGTGATGCGAAGCAACAGCAGCCGACAGAAGGCTTTGATGCCCTCGAGCAAGAGCACGACGCGCCATCGGGACTTTTCACCGCCGCGACGCTTGGCCGACATTTCCCACAGAAGCTCGGTGTAGATGACCATTTGTAGGAGCATGGCCACGCGCCGGTAAAGGGCGCTCTTTTCAGCCCAGAACCGCGTGTACCGGGCATGTGCAGTGCGGACCGGCGCAACAGGTAGTTTTGACACGGCTTTCCCTAGAATATTGTCGTGGTATAGGCTCAGAAGCTGCACGCCGGAATGGATTGATTCGGAGGCAATCTCGGCATCGCGGAATCGGCCTGGGCGGAAACTGTCAGAAGTGGGTGCGGAAATGCGCGCTGAAGGCAGGAAGACGAACCAGGTATGATGTATGTTAGGCTACGTAGAGCGCTTTCAATCTGTGAAACTTGGCTGGCGTTCTTGGTGATGAATTCTTCGTAGGACGAAAGCCACTGCGGTGGCATGGCGAGGATCTGGCCAACCGCTGACGCTGGACGCTTGGGTAGCGTCGACTGCGCCGGCATTGTGAGCAGACAGTCGCGATGTCGCTTTGCTAATTTGATGGCAGACAGAGTATTTTATTCGATGCGCTGTTGTATACCAGGAGCTGCGACAGATTATGGTATGATGACTCGGCAATGCTATCCAGAGGGGCTATTGAGTGAGGTAACGGAGCTAGAGCCGTGTAGCGCGCGCCATCGGTAGCAGCTTGTTGCCGAGGCACATGTGGCCTAGTCAGCGTCAAAGGTAGCGTCGACCCACCCATCTTGTTAGCATTTTAAGAGAAATATAAACACTACTTATAATACCGATTTCTAATAACTATTTTGTTTTTTACACAATTTTATGTTTAATATACTATGAGAATATAGTAGAAAAGTACTTTACTCGAGAATACTCTTTATCGTAAGGGGGGTTGATAAATTATCAAGCGTAATGTACTTAGCTGTTGAGTTTATTCCTACATGAGGCTAAGGTCTTCTAAAAATTCATGCGTCTTATACTTCGACTGTAATAGCCTTCACGGTTAGCTTAAAGAAGTCGCCTCGAGAATGCGAGCAAATCCAAGACCGTAAAAACTACATCAAACACAGTAATAGGATCGAATCCCTTGCCCATGATCCAGCGAGCAGTGCGTAGTCCGTTCCAGAAGTTCAAAAATGCCTGAGAAAAGTTGCCAATTGCAAGCACTAGTAGAGCCGTTCTATCAACGGTGTCGTCGCCTTCCTTCGAAGTCGCAGAAAACTGCTTTGACTTATAAACGATTGCGTAGAGTCTTAGTAGAGCCAAACCGGCAAGAGCAGTGTTCATTCCACCCAAGTATGCGGCAATATCGTGATGCCAAGCATCGCCGGCAGCTGCACCTCGAATGACGGGATCAGTCGAGAACTTCCGTCTTGAAAATTGTCGCATGATTCCGTGTTGCCTGAAGCAGAAATAATAAAATGCACTTGGGCGCGTTAGTCGCGTTAAGCATGGATAAACCCACGATCGATCAATATTGACTTCAAGTGGGCGGGAATACAATCACCTGCTAAACCACGCCTAGGAGGCAAGTTAGTGAGCGAGGTCTAGTCAGCGGCCAACTGGTGCTTACGGCATTGCCAGCATACAATGCTGCCAAGGCAAGTCTTTGTTCTGAGCATTCATTATGGTTATAGAAGAAGTAAATTGCGAAATAGAGACTATCGATAGGAGGAAAGGAAAAGAGAGTGAAGATGCTATGCCGTCGAATGTGTTTTGCTCTGTCTCGGTATAGTATCTACGGCCGTTCCTCTGTTGATTACATTGTTTTTCCCGACGGAGAGTAAAGTCAACCCGTAGAATCCAGCTAATACACTTATGTAGCTACTAACTAGTAAGGGAAGATTAGAAGGTGCCTATAAAGGAGCTAGGGCTGCCCGTAAAAGAGCTATAAGCGCTACGTACCTGTCTTCTTAGGTTGTGTACAAGACGTATCTACAGCGATGCTGTAAAATAGGGGTTAGATCATGCTATCCCCTGTCTCTAGCTGAGGCAAAAAAAAAAAAAAAGATTTGTATAGTCAGAAGCTTTCAAATATTATTCTAGGTCAGAATACCTTCGTGTAGCCTGTCTCTCCCGTGTATGCTTGATTAATTACTTGATTCGTCTAGCTTCATTGCATCGCGTGAATTTGCATTCTTCATGCTCGTTGTAGCAAAGTCAATAACATACAGCTCAGACATCCCAACAATCAGT
>JAPFUP010000200.1:0-15497 GCA_030780425.1 Beauveria varroae
TTTAATTCTTTTAATATTTGGTCAAAGCTCCTGCTACGAGCGCTACCTGGTTATCGCGGCCTCGGCAGTGTATCTTGGATCAACATTCGCGAGCTCTCAGTACCTATACAGAACTTCTCGACTCAAACTCAGCTTGAGAAGCTCGCTCACATCTCTCGTCTACCACAAGACGCTGGCCACTGCCGCGCACGCTGCAGACACTGGAAAAGCAACGACTGTGATGAGTACCGATGTGGATGCCATTGCCCAGGCTCCGCACATGTTTCACGACCTTGTTGGTAGAATACTTGAAGTGACATTTGGGCTTCTTATTCTAGGTGACCAAGTTAAATGGCTCTGGCCTGTACCGCTGGTCATTATCTTCTTTTGCTCCCAAGTGAGCAGATTCGTCGCCACGCACATTGGTAGACGGCAAAGAAATTGGAACGAGGCTTCCGAGCGTCGCATGACAGCCCTAGGGTCAATCTTGGGTTCAATGAAGTGTGTCAAAGCACTGGGAATTACAGAAGCATTGCTTTCTTACGTCGCCGACCTAAGAAAAAATGAGCTTTTGCGGGCGGGAGAGAAGCGTTTCATGGATTGCCAGTACAACTCGAGCGCGAATGCACTCGGAATCTTCTCTCCTGCAATTACAGTCGCGCTGTTTGCAATAATTTCTTGTGTGAAACAAGTCCCTCTTGACACGGCGGTTCTGTTCACTACCGTTGCAGCGCTCACCATACTGACGCATCCAGCCAACATGATCATGACCATATATCCACGTATCGTCTCGGTTTCCGCCAGCTTCGAACGATATCAAGAATTTATGATTGCGTCACCCTTGGAAGATACTCGCCAGGTTGATGAAGAGGATATGCCAGTCAGCAGGCACAATCGCACTGCAATCTCTCTCACAGGCGTCAGTGTCTATGGCAGGAATGACCAGCCTATTCTGACAGATATTGACATGAAGCTGCGATATGGCTCCGTAACCATCTGCTGCGGCTCTGTCGGCAGCGGCAAGTCTGTTCTCGGCAAAGCGATCCTTGGCGAACTACCCGCAGCAAAGGGCCTGGTGGAGGTATCCTCAAAGCGTGTTGGGTTTTGCGACCAGACACCATGGATCATGGCTGGCACAGTAAAGGAAGTGATTTGCGCATTTGCATCGCCTGTTGACGAAGAAAGATACATATCTGTTGTACAGGCCTGCTGTCTGGATCTCGATCTTAGCCAATTCCAGGATGGCGATGCTCTTCACATCGGAAGCCGAGGTGTCAACCTGTCTGGCGGCCAGAAGCAGCGAATTGCACTTGCCCGGCTGCTATACAGTGGTGAGGCTGTCGTGATCCTCGACGACAGCTTTGCAGCTCTTGATGGAACAACGGAAAGCCAAGTGATTCAGAACCTCATCGGGCCTGCAGGATGGTTACGCAGAAACGGTGTCGCTGTCTTGTGGATTACGAATGCTGCCCAATATTTTCGCTTGGCTGACCATGTTATCATGCTTGAACAGGGAAGAGTTCTTCATCAAGGCACGGCAGAGCAAATGCGACCATTTGTCAACGAGCTGCGGAAATTTCACGCGGATGATGATGATTCCCTGGCCCACGAAGCGCCTGCGCGCCTCGCCAAGACACAAGCGAAAAAGGATGCACAAAACGACTTGTATCGTCAGACGGGCGACATGTCACTGTATACATTCTACTTCAAGTCAACCGGCGTATTGGCACCCCTCGCCGTCGTCGGCACTACGGCAACGTACGCCGTCTTCAATACTATACCTACCTACTGGATCAAGTACTGGGCTGATAGCGAGGGCTCGAATACTGCAATCTTCGCCATAGGCTACATCTTCATCGCGTTCATAGCATGGGTGGCTACCAGTGCTCATATGTGGACTACACTATGCCTCTTGGCAAAGCGATCCGGCTCCTATCTGCACAATGCCCTTGCCATGAGGATATTCGGCGCACCTCTGTCGTATTTTGTCGCGACCGATATTGGCGTGACGCTCAATCGCTTCGGTCAAGACATTGACTTGGTTGATCGGCAGCTGCCAAATTCATTTGCTCGCTTCGCAACTCAATGCTGTAAGATGACGGCACAAATCATTGTCATGTCTCTTGTACAAATAGAGGTTGCTTTCGCGGTACCCGTCTGCGCCGTTGTAGTCTATTTTGTCCAGCGAGTCTACCTTCGGACGTCTCGCCAGCTTCGCGTGCTGGATCTCGAGGCCAAGGCTAATCTATATTCGGGATTTCACGAAACCGTATGTATATCTGTCTCGTTCCATCACCTATTTTCTATGCTTACATTTGAAACTGTAGATTGACGGACTACCGACAATTCGCGCCTTTGGGTGGCAGGACGCTGTCGAGCAGCGCAACATTGACGCCATCGATTTATCGATGCGCCCCGTGTTCCTCATGCACTGCCTGAATAGATGGCTCTTAATCGTATTGGAACTAATCGTCAATACTGTTGCTATTGCAATTGTATTACTGGCTGTCATGGGTGGCGACGAGCGAGGCACACGCATTGGTGTCGCGCTGAATCTGGTCATCTTGACGAATAAGACGCTCATTGCTCTGGTACTCGGCTTCACAGATTTAGAAGTTTCCCTCGGTGCAATATCGCGTCTCAAAGCTGTTGATGAGATGACACCACAGGAGGATCTTCCTCAGGAAACACAGATGCCCCCCAAGCACTGGCCGATTCACGGTGATCTGGTGCTAAATAACCTCTGTACGGGATACCGGTGAGCAAGCAGACACTGACGGAAATGCGATGAGCGATTTCTAATACTTGTTCTTAGACTCAATCAAGATGTACTCCGTCATGTCTACCTAGTCGCCGATACTGGATCAAAGCTCGTCGTCTGCGGTCGCACTGGCAGGTAAGATCACCACCTTCCACTTTTGAAGATTCTGAGAATAACCAAATGTAAAAGTGGAAAGAGCACCATATTCATGTCTCTGCTCAGATTGATTGAAAGTACTGGCACAATCTCCGTGGATGGGTGGAACATTTTGAACGTACCTCGATCTGTCGTGCGCAGCCGCTGCTTCATCGCCGTCCCTCAAGACGGCATCATGTTTAAGAACGTCTCACTACGATTCAATCTAGACCCCACCATGACAGTCAAAGACGAAGACTTGCGAGATGCCCTCGAGTCCACCGACTTCTGGACCGTCTTTTCCGGTGCCCACAACGAAGCCGCCGACATTCTCGACCAGAAGCTCTCCAGTCTTGCGCCGCTCTCCGCCGGCCAGCAACAGCTCTTGGCGCTCGCGCGCGGAGTAGCCCAAAAGCACCGAGCGCGCCCCTACTCGGACAGCGAAGAGCACGTGCCGTGCCGCCGCTCCAAGCCCATTGTCCTTTTGGATGAGTTGACGGCGTTTATGGACTCGGCCACCGAGACCAAGGTGTACAATGTCGTCGAGAGAGAATTCGTTGAACAGGGCCATACTGTTATCATCGTGTCTCACAGACTTGGTGGTCTGCTTGGGAGGCTTAGGCAGGGGAGGGACGCTGTGGCTGTGATCAAGGACGGGCAGGTGACGGTTGAGACGGACTTGAGCAAGCTCGCCAACGTTGATAGCGCTGACTAAATTGGTTCCTCGTATTGATTGTAAATGGTACATATTTTCTACACAATGAATCGTTGAACTAGACCAATGAACACTCAATATGTCATCTCCCAACCAAAAAAGAGCCAAGTTTCTCTCCTCAACTTTTGTACCATGGCAACTGGCTGGCTCGAAAAGCCTAATTTCTTCTCGCTCTAATGACCTGATTGCCCTCGTTGCTGTGCAGAGGTCATGGACAGTCCAAATGCCACGGCCGTCTTATAGCCGATTGAGTTGGCATCTTCTGCATACCCGGATGTTACAGCCACTGCATTCAAAAAGAAAACTCGGTAGATGGTCCCGGCATTCCTCACATCTGCCTCCCCCGGATCTCCATGTCCAGCCCCAATGATCGCACTCATGAGTTCGACGAATGTGATTCTGTGCTTCCCTCACTGCATCTCCATTGGTGCGCCCACCGAACATGCCTCTATCGACGAACTGCTGAGCTCGCTGAACGAGTCGGTCTTCGCTCCAAGTCGCACACCGACAGGTTTTCCACTTTTTGCCACAATTGTAGCAGAATTCATTCCCGCAACGACAGGCTAACGTACACTCTGTCAGATTTGTTGAGCTGTTTCGTGAAGACCGGTTATACGTACTTATGTGGTTGCACCCGTGGTTTAGCTCGACAAGATACTGACAGCCAGAACACTGTTGCCAGCCGTTTTCCTTGGCCACAGCCATAATCTCTTCTTTATGAGGGTCGTGAAGGCAGGCGCCGAAGTGCTCACCCCTTTTGCAGATGGTGCAAGTCCTCACCTTGCAAGCTCGACAGTAGCCGAGCTCTGCTTTAATATCGTCTGGTGGAATGAACACTGAGCAATTAACGTTAGAGCAGTAGGTTCGATTTGTAGAAGTAAATTCGACTTCTTTCTTTTTAAATTCAACAATTAGCTCCTCGGGGAGCCACTTTCTTGCAGCGTCCAGCAAAATGGGCTGTTTGCAGCACCTGGGAGGGAAGAGGGACTCGTCAGTTGTAGATGCCCCAAAAAAGTAGGCTAGACAATCCGGGCAATAAACATGACCGCAAGATACTCGAACAGCGAGGTTCTTGCCATAGGCTCCATCACAGGCCACACAGATCAGATCCTGATCCTTGCCAACAGGTGCTGAGCCATTCGTAATTGTAGATGCCGATGCTTCACTATCAACCAATGATACACTGGCAGGTGATTTTGTAACAGCCGATACGGGCGGTTTGTAAGTTCCACCAGCTGAGCTTAAAGCGTTCGGTTGCCTGGCTGAGCCAGCAATGACAGGGCCAGCTTGAACAGAAGTGCGGGTTTGTCGAGACGGGCCAGGAACGACTGCTTTGGAAGGAAGAGATTGTTTCGGGATAGGTGCAGTGAGTGTGTTGCGATGGGGCTGAATCAGAAGGCAGTATTCTCTGTCATTTAAAGATCGAATTCGGTCAGTCAAATACAAGCTGTGCATCTGCAGGGCTAAAGCAAAGTCGTCCGGCTCATCAGCTCGACCTTTTCCCTTTTGCGAAGACTTGAACTCTTCAAGATCGTCCTGCGTTAGTTGCAGAGCAAGACGCTCAGAAGGATCAATGGTCCCGGCCATTCTGACAGGCGCTGCAAGAGAAAGAGCGAAGCAACTCAAAGCAAATCAATACTTAATGAAGAAGGTGAGGTAAAGGAAAAAAAGCAAAACGTCAGCAACGTTGAATTGAAGCAAGGAGAAAGACCTGAAGCGTTGAAACAAGAGGCCGCTTCAAAACAATGCCCTCGTTTGATTGCCTGCCGGTGCACTTGACCATGGCTACCGAAGCGAGCTGTGAATCGGGGCGGCCCATGGTCTGCTCGCAACGATGACCGAAGCGAGCATGTCGTTTCCGATGACAAACAGACACGAGGGAATGTGGTCCTCTGAAGCAGCTCCAGTAAGTGAAATCGAAGAGAGAGCCACCGACATCGCATGTATAAGTGTGCAGAGTCCTCCATGTAGCCCCAATTGAAGGTGTGCTCGGTACTAACGCGACAAAATTTGCATCGGACCTGCGACTCGATGGTGTATCGCCAGAGAAATAGATGATAATGTGAATCCAAATAAGTATTTGGTGACCTATATATCTCCGGGCGAAGTAAATATATCATGATGAAAAAAGCATGACTCCCGAGGTAAGTACCTTTCATACGCGTATACCAGCAAGATATCCGTATGTATATGCAACACACACAATGTCCAAAGTAATCACCGCGTGCCTCGCAAAATCGACACAATAGCCAGAAACAGGTGTTATGCATCGACGACAGAACTCTGACGTTCTGAGCACTTGCCGCACCGAGACCCAAAAGAGCTAAATTCCCGTCAGCGAGACGCCATTCACACAACGAGAGTAGAAAAGGAGGAACCAACGTTGACGAATACAATAGAATGTTATAAACAAACGCGCCAGTGATGCAAAGCATCTGCCCGTTGCATATGCCGAAACAGCTTGTTAAATTTGTGGGCTCACAAATCCGAGCACTGAGGAGGCTATCACGGTCAAACAGAGTACGAACACGTCTTCCGCTGCCGGTCAGAGCGGTCACAGGAATGGCCTCCGCAGCGGCGAGCTTACAAATATGTTGGTCAGGCCTGGGAATAACCAAAAGAAACCCGAAGCTGCAACTCACTCATCTGCAAGCAACCCCAGCTTCTCTCCATCAAGTGCCCTCCAGCTTTGCCATAGTCTGGACCTCGTTCTGGAGAGGATCGTCGGGGCACATCCCGTCATGCGCGCGGCCGCTCTGCACAGGATACACCTCCACACCCTGCATGGGGAACACTGGCCTCGATCTCGATCTCCCGCAAAATTGTTGGGTGCACGCGGGGTTGTGGCAGTATCGTGGGTTTGGTGAGTTCGACTCGCGCTGCTTTCTCTCAAATTAAGCCACAAGCTCGGCTGGTAGCAATGAGAAAGCACCTTCCAGCGGGATGGGTGTTGAGCAGCATTCCGGGGATATTGAGATGCGCCGGTCATCGCCGTCGTAGAGTGTCTGACCAGGTAGAGCGTGCAGTATACATCATTACATGGTGCACGAAGGTTGGGATCTCGGTCTGCACATCAAAGCAATATCGCATCACAGGGCGCTGCTACTTGCGCTGGCCGACGAGGGACTGAATTCCGCTCGCAAGGTATGCTCTTGGAGGATCTTGAGAACAGCCTCGACATCGGGCGCCTTCCTCTTGCGACTACGCAAACTTGAATTTGTGTTGAGCGCGTCCAACGTCTCGAAGCTGCAGCTCGAGCGCAAGGCGTCGTGAAGCGTCCTCAAAAGCAGCCAGCGCAGCCATTTCTTGGTGGTAGGAATAGTCAGAAAGACATGCGAGGCATATTAGAACGAGGACTAGCGCAAGAATGTAATGCGTAGGTCGATGGTCAGGTCAGTAGTTTTTGATAACGAGCCAGCTGGCACGTGTAGCCTGGCTTCGTGAAAGGACGCTGTGAACTAAGTAATAGTGTAGTTGATATTGCGTTCGTGATTTTCTATAATACACACAACCACTTAGCACAAGTAAAATCTGAAAGCAAAAAGGTATCCATTAATGAGCAATCATAGTCATTACGCTAAAAATCATCCTCTCGTTTCTTCTTCATTTTTAGGTGTGCAGCGTGCCGTTTGGTGTGATATTTGACGTCGTCGGGGTATAAAGGATTCCAAACTGTATCGCACATTGCGCACTCGGAAAAGGCAGCCTGGTTCGAAATATTGAGCGTCGTTTGCACTTCTGCAGATGATGGCTTCCGCCTAACACGTCTGCAGCCGGGACCTGCTGAGCCGCCACCGCCACCCAGCCTTCGTTTGGACCGTGGTTGTGGTATTCCTTTCATTACGTCTATTGGCTCGTCTTTCTCAGACATGCGGGTGTGATCTTCCTCTTGACCAGTCTCGTCATCACGGTCGATAGACTGGTTCAACCGAAATCGCAGCAGCCGCCTCTTGGGTCGCGCTACTGGCCGATCTGTCATCTCCTCGACAGAACCTGCGCCTGGAAGAGTGTTCATCTTTGTAGGCTTCATAGGTATGAGATGGGTCGTGGGTCTGAAGTAGTTGAGAATCGATCGCTTCGCAGGCGGATTCAGTTCAGGCTTGGACAGCGGCTGCTTCCCTTGGCCCTGCTCAGCGGTAGGTTGTGGCTTTGCTTTCAAAACGGAGAGGACTGTGGGCACATAATCTTGCTGGACAACGTAGCCGAGTGGCTTGATGTTCTTGTCATCGAGGACGGTGCATGTAGTTCGAGCCCTCTTTGCCGGGGGTTCAGATCGAGGCTCTGGCGTCGCCGTTGATCGCTTGCCATATGTACGCAGAGGCTTGTCGCGTTTTCGTGATAGTGGCCTTACACCTGGCTTAGTTCTGTGAGGCGTCAGAATGTGTGTAGTAGCTGAAATGCGAATTCAATATGGACTTGCATGGCGTATTCTGGTGACGAGCTGATCATGGTCCGAATGTCTTGTTTACGAGGCAAAGGCGATGGAGAAGACGTGGGCGATCGTTGAGGAGAATGTTGTAAAGAAGAGTTTTGAGACTGCTTAGTGAAAGAAGATTTCAAGAGAGACTGAGAAATAGAATATCCAGAATCGCACGCAGAAAGGATATTGTTTGCAAGCTGCAACTCCGAGGGCCTCTAGAATACTTGGCCCCCACTGGTGTTAAAAGCATGGCGCGACACGAAAGACGCGACGCCACCTGCCTGCCTACAGGCTACCAGGCAACTAAAAAAGCGCGTACCACTTTGACGGCTCTCGCTAATGGCGTGGCTGGGTGTCAATTTCGCGTTGAGTGGTGCCACAGCTCGATTTTCAGTACAGCAGCAGACAAGTCACTTTCTACTGGTATTGTTTAGCTCGGATGCTCGCATTGATTCAAGGGATTAGTGCCGTATAATTCATTATTTTTACAAGGCAGGCTATGAGTCTACGTCTGCAACTTGTGCAACCCTTTTCTTGAGTTGATGGTCTGTAGCACCTGTTTTTTCGGGCAGTAATACGGCCTCATCCGTTTCATCTTTGCCATCTTCGTCTTTGCCTACAATCCAGGTCTGCACGACCTCTTTCCGCTCAGGTCGGATGTCTTCCTTGC
Source organism: Beauveria varroae (assembly GCA_030780425.1). Lineage (NCBI taxonomy): Eukaryota > Fungi > Ascomycota > Sordariomycetes > Hypocreales > Cordycipitaceae > Beauveria > Beauveria varroae. The sequence goes on from JAPFUP010000200.1 coordinate 8,681, forward strand.
GCTTCGCCTCGCCCATGCGCCACACGTAGCCACCGTAAACGGCCACTTCGGCGATGGCGACGAGTATACTGCCACCCATGGTAAGGAGCAGACGGGCTGGGAGACTCCACCATCGACCGAGAATCCAGAGCGTTGCAGCTACACCGGCGATGCTGACGAGGAAGTTAATCAGCAGCATGACCTGCCTATGTATTTCGTTGTACGTGACATCATCGTCGCCGATGTCCGCATCGCTCGTAGGTTTGTTTGCAGCAGCAAAGGATCGAGCCGAGTTGGGGAAACGATCTTTGAAGGTCTCGAGCGGGATGGGAGGGTTGATCATTCGTTGGTAGGCGCGAGCATCCTCATCTCGGCGAAGCTTGGCCATGAGAGCAATATACTCGGGTGACTAGGCTTCGTGTGAGTGACTTCATCAAGACACTTTCGTCAGTAGTAGTCCTTCCCGCGGTGCGTACCTTTGCGGGCTTGGGCGCTGGCGGCGTGACGTAGATCTGCGACCCTCGTAGCAGCTGCTCCAAGCGGAAAGTTTTCTGGCATTTCGAGAGTCGTAATATTTGGCTATGTAGTATTGGGTTTCCGATGGCGGGATTGATGAGAGAAGGACCGCTCGATTCGTCAAGGTTCATGGCCTGATAATCTATGCGCGCGAGGCAGTCCACGATGGACTGCGTCATGGTTAGAAGAACCATCGCACGTAGTGCATATGAGGCGCAGAAAGCACTGCAAATCGACTGATATTAGGTATAGTTCCGATGCGTAAATTTTGCGCATGCACGGGCCGTGGACAGAATCGACAAAATACAGCGATGATAACATCGGTGGCAGGCAAGTTGAGACAACTGCTATCGACAAACCCAAAGTCCGATGCGGAAAGCTTCTACTAGTGGCTCATTCAGCCAATCGGAAGCTCGGACATATTATCTTAGTGGGCTCCGGCTTGACCCGCCGTCGCGCATGAAAGCGGATGCAAAAGTTTGGCCAGCGACAATTAATTTCTAGCAGTCTCGCTCCGTAAATGTTTGAACAGCATCCCACATTGTGCCTCAATTGAGTTTCCGGTATTTTAGGCGCGCTCGGAAGACCGAATCCCTTGGATTTTCCACACAGAGAGCCGCTCATATACTCTTTCTCGAGTTTGTGGAGCTGTTTTGTCTCATGATGAGCCTACGTCAACGATCCTCATTCGCCCTTACCCAGGCCGCGGCCCGGAGGACTGCGGCACCGTCCTGTGTGCTCTGTCGACTGCCACGGGAACCATCACGAGTACAGCGATCACAAATCCACTCGACATCCAAGAGGGACTCAGCCTGGGCAGCCGCGGTCCAGGTTGCCTCCAATGTCGTAGGCAATGTCGTGAAGAAGGCCGGCAACGATACCATGACCATTGATCCCCTTCGCACAGTTGCCAAAGAGATGAAATTTCTCACTGGCAATATCCGAAAGCTTCTCGGTTCTGGCCACCCATCTCTTGACCGAGTCGCAAAATACTATACCCAAGCCGAGGGCAAGCATGTCCGACCCTTGATTGTCCTGCTAATGAGCAGAGCCACGCACCAGTGCCCGAAGAACCCGCACAGCGACAGCCCGCAAACCGCTCGCGGCATCGACTCTTCAATATCGCCTGGTCAGGTTCTTGGCGACTTCAATCCCTCGGCGCTGCCGTTGACGGCCCCCGAGGCCGATATGGTAAACCCGGAACTAGACATTCTCCCCAGCCAGCGACGCCTGGCCGAGATCGCTGAGCTTATTCATACAGCTTCACTACTGCACGACGATGTCATTGACCACTCTGAGGCGCGCCGTGGTTCTCCGTCTGCCAATCTCGCGTTTGGCAATAAGATGGCCGTGCTTGCTGGAGACTTTTTGCTTGGTAGAGCATCCGTCGCCCTGGCGCGTCTACGCAATGCCGAAGTTGTTGAGCTCTTGGCAACCGTTATCGCCAACCTGGTGGAAGGTGAATTCATGCAATTGAAGAATACTGAGCGAGACGAGCGCAATCCCAAGTGGTCCGAGGAGACACTCAGCTATTATCTACAAAAGACGTACCTGAAGACTGCCAGTCTCATTTCCAAGTCTTGCCGAGCTGCTGCTTTGCTCGGCAACACCGACGTTGCCACTGTCGAGGCTGCCTACGCTTATGGCAGAAATCTCGGATTGGCATTCCAGCTGGTTGACGACATGCTCGACTACACTCGTTCTGATAAGGACCTTGGAAAACCCGCCGGTGCTGACCTCGAGCTTGGCCTCGCCACTGCACCACTCCTGTTTGCTTGGAAGGAGAACCCGGAGCTTGGTGCCCTTGTTGGCCGCAAGTTTGAGAACGAGGGCGATGTTCAGCGCGTGAGTACACACTTACCCCCCCACTCTTGAGAGCCGTTCACTTACTCTTCGCAGGCCCGCGAACTAGTTCTGCAAAGCGACGGAATCGAGCAGACCAACGCCCTTGCCCACGAATACTCGGAAAAGGCCATTGCCGCCATTGCACATTTCCCCGACAGTGAAGCCAAAGATGGCCTCATCGAGATGGCCGAGAAGACGGTCAAACGCAAGAAATAAACAGAAAAACTCCACCTTCAAAAACGGCTGATCAGGCGGCCATGACGAAAACCCAGACTTTATGCGCCTCTGCTCACTTTGTACAAATAGCGTTTAACATTTATACTGTAATTAAAATCGTTCGACGGCTAGCGATAAGGGAGTTCAGGAAGATATGTATGAGGGGTTGACACGAGAAGGGAAGGGTTCTTTTTGCATGGAGACTTTCTGATGATGGCACATATAGACAGGATGCCGCTTTGGATCGAGAATCTTTGACGACACCAGCAACAGAAAGACATTATCTGTTGTGAAACAGAGACTGTCATGAGACTCGTCTCTTTGTTTAATCTTGATGGCCAGCTTGATATATCAGGCACAGGGCGGTTTTGCGAACTGTGCCCTGCAATGTCATTCACATGCGAAATAATACCCTACTAGGGCCTCGGTGACATTCTCTCAGGAATAGAGCGGTCTGCATAGCTTTCGGAAGCAGGCCGCAGCTTCATCTTGGCCCACTTGGCCATGGAGATTCCGTGAATTCGGTCAGCGGCCAAGTCCGACAACGTGCTTATAAGTAAAGCTGCGGGATGTGTCATAACGCCTTGTCGGTGCATGAGAAGAATTAGGTGGTCTTCCCGCCAAGCTCCGACAACTGCAAATAATTGCGGCCATTGCAAAAATTCAGAAGCAGATTATAGTGGTAGCACACGGTGCCCTCGAGAAACCTCGGCCGCCTGGGCTGTTCCACACGAGCAACGGCGCCGAGTCTGCAGCAAGGCTAGCTCAACCGGCACCGGCCGACGGCGCCCCATTTGGTGGTTTACGACAAATCGAACACTTGATCCAGATTTGCGCAAACTCAATTCTCTGCGCAAATCTCCTACCCCTTAACATTAAAATAGCCGTGTTTTCTTTCTCTTTTCTTCTGGCAAGTCGGACAGGTTATTACTGATAGAAGCCCACGCCTCTCAGTGACTAGTTTTACCACAACAATCGCGAGCAAGCAGTTACCCCGCCCCCACCATCTTCAACTCGCTGGTCGCCGGCGACAGTCCCAAGAAACACATAGCACATGCACCATGCCGGGACCTCTGACGATACTCGTGTCATCGCGTGCAATCCTTCCCGGCCCAGACGGCTCGCTCACGGAATCACCCGGCACTATTGCCGTGTCGGCAGCCACCGGCAAGATTGTCTCGGTTGAGCCTAGCATCCTGCCGCGAGACACCTTGCCCAGCGATGCCACGTACATTGACCACTCGCCAAAGGTGCTTCTGCCCGGGCTGGTCGATGCGCACGTGCACCTTAACGAGCCGGGCCGCACCGACTGGGAGGGCTTCTGGACGGGTACGCGCGCAGCGGCAAGCGGCGGCGTGACGACTGTGATTGACATGCCGCTGAACGCCATTCCACCTACGACGACGATGCAAGGGTTCCGGGAAAAGCTCGCGGCCAGCCAGGGGCAGTGTTGGGTGGATGTGGGATTCTACGGCGGCGTCATCCCGGGCAATGCTGAGGAGCTAAAGCCTCTCGTCGAGGCGGGCGTCCGCGGCTTCAAGGGCTTTCTGATTGAATCCGGCGTAAGTACAGCGTCTCACTTTTCCATCTCCTCGCCATATAATTTGGCTGATATTTCCATTCAAGGTGGACGAATTCCCGGCCGTGACCGGAAAGGATGTCGCTCTCGCCATGGAGACGCTCAAAGATTCGCCCACGACGCTCATGTTCCACGCGGAAATGGTGCCGCACGAGGGCGCGCCGACCATTGACGCCAGCATTTCCGATGCCACCGCCTACCAATCCTTCCTCGACTCGCGCCCGCCGTCATTTGAGACGTGCGCCGTCGAGGAGATTCTCTCCCTCGCACACTTCGCGCCCAAGCTACACCTCCACATTGTGCACCTGTCGGCCACGCAGGTGATTCCGCTGCTCAAGGCCGCTCGCGCCAAGGGCACCCACATCACCGCCGAGACGTGTTTCCACTATCTGGGGCTCTCGTCCGAAGAGATTGACCAGGGCGACACGCGGCACAAGTGCTGCCCGCCGATCCGCGAGGGCAAGAACCGCGACGGCTTGTGGGAGGAGCTCGTCGCGGCCGACTCGTGCATCACGACGGTCGTATCGGACCACTCGCCGTGCACGCCCGAACTGAAGCTGCTACCGGCGCATTTGCAAAAAGAAGTCGCCTCCAAGGAAACCGAGGCGAAGAACAACGGTGAAGGCACGCGCGGCGACTTTTTCGCCGCTTGGGGCGGCATCTCGTCTGTCGGCCTCGGCCTGCCAATCTTGCACTCGTCGGCCAAAGCTCGCGCGGCAACGTCGTCTAGCACGGCGGTGCCGAGCCTGGTCGACATGGTGCGCCTCTGCTGCCAGGCGACGGCGGAGCAGGTTGGGCTCGCGCACCGCAAGGGTGCGCTTCGGGCGGGCCTGGACGCTGACATTTGCGTCTTTGACGACGCCGAGGTGTGGACGTTTTCGCAGGGCGACATGCGCTGGAAGAATCGCTGCTCGCCGTGGGAGGGTCACGCGTTCACGGGCCGCGTCAAGGAGACATGGCTGCGCGGTACCAAGATATTTGAGCACGGCGCGGGTCGAGACGGCTTGGTCACGGAGAAGCCAGTGGGCGAGCCCATTACGGAGAGGAGAAGGTAGAGGAGTGCAATTCCGGTGGGTAACCAGGAGTTGCAATGATAGCGGGAAAGGGTTGGGCCTTGTGATGGAAACATAGAGTTATACAAGAGGAAGAATTAAACAGGACAAAAATGTCATCAATTGTTTACATTGCCGGGTTCATTTTCGACACATGGATGTGTTCATTCGAACGTGTATTCGGAAGGCAAGTGAAAAGGCAGGAAAACCGTGGTATCATGTCCATCATCTCGATACTACCGCCAGGGGAGATTATTGACGACCTACGCTGGCCCACACCGATGGCGATGTGTCGTTTTCGGCTTGGATCAGCCATCCCTGCTCTCAACATAGGACGAGACATTGCAGAACAAACGAGGACCTGCATTCTGCGTTTATGTGACATGAAAGTCTTTTGTGTAACGTATAGGTGGGACGGATGAACGTTCCACCAAACTGTGCACATTATGTCGCATTGTGTAGGTAGTTAGCAGCCACTTAAACCTTCAACCAACCAACCCAACCCCCTCCTGTTCGTGTGCCTACATAGTCAAAAATACCAAATTCGCAATGAGCTACAAAGCAGCCCGTACCCCCTGGGTAATTGTTTCGCCACGAAACAAACTTACCGCAAATGGCTCTTTATATGAGTAGGATGTATTGTAGCAAGCAATTCAGTACAGCAGCTAGTAGAGTACTGAGCGCAGATACGTGGAGGTGGTACTGGGATGTCAGTGCTCGAAGTTAGTCAATTGAACTTATCTGTCACTGTTTTACTATGTAACTATATACTGTAGTCCCATGGAACGTTCATTCGCTCCCTATGTGCCCAGAAGACTCTTGTCAGAAGCTGTGCATACTGACATTCTCTTGTTTAGCGTCGGCGAGCCGACTGTACAGCTGAAATGCGCTCTCGAGCCTGAAATTGGGAGACTAGTAAAGCGTCTGTTGGGTCCCCTGGCCGCGCGGGGAGCTTCCAGCCGTCATTATCAGAAGCAAGCATTCCTAGATACCAAAGAGCAAGAAGCACAGTCAGCCGCGCTTGCCCGCACTCTCCTCAGCCAGCCCACGGCACCGGGCGCGATACAGAGACAGTTTGCGTCGCGTCTTCCTTGCGAACAGCCACCAGCTCCCTGTCTGTAAGCATATAGCCGTACCGGGCGCCAGAATGGTGCGGCTGTCGGTATCCCTGTTGCAGCATGTAGAAGGTGAGCTGCGAGAGGCGCTTAAGGCACTTGCTGCGCTCAGTCGGGTCTGGCCCAAGCCAGGCCCGCTTCCACTTCCACGACGGCTTAATTTCACCCGGCAGACGGTTGACGGACGCATCGACATTCGGGTCGTACATGGCCCGGTCCGGCACGAAGTCCGAGACAAAAATTGCCGAGCTCCCGGCGCCCAAGGTCGTCTCAGTTCGTCCCGGCCACTATTTACCGGGAGCTACAGCCATATACGCGAACGTCCTGCTAGGGCGCGGCGAGCATGTCACGGCCCACAGGGGTCATGTGCGAATACGCGGCTATAAAAGGGCGAGAACGTAGTAAAGAACTACTAGAGGAGAACTTCTCTCCTCTAGTAATTAATAAAGTTATTATTTAGAACTATTTACTATAATATAACTATAATTTAGTTATTTTCTTATAATTTATTCTTT
>JAPFUP010000201.1:0-116860 GCA_030780425.1 Beauveria varroae
TTATGATCATTATAACCCCCCCCCCCCCCCCTTCAAAAAGACTTTGATACTAGATTCATTTTTGCAAGCTGAGTTGTTGTGAGATCGTGAAAGGTAATGGGCTGTGATGATCTGCTATGCATACATTAAAACTAGCAAGCATCGTTGTTTTGTCTGGTGATCCCTAGAAACTCCGAACAAGAAAGCAACAAAGCAAAGAAAATCAAACACCATGTGTCATTGTTTACTCCTCTTCTCCTGGTAACAAAATAGCCCGTGAGGACCAACTATAAACTATGTAGCGTGAAATGAAAAAAAAAATAAGATGACAAAAAGAGGTTGAGCCATGTCGTGGCTTGCGATTGATACCTAGGAAAACTACGCAAGCAATGTTAGACACACACACAGGACAACCTAAATAGCTGGGAGTGGGAGTGAAGCTTACCTTCCAGCGGTTACCGCAATTCATGCACTCGCAAAACGTCGTCATCGGCTCATCCGCACTACGCGTCTGCGCCTGCGTGTAGCTGACCTGTTTCTTCTTACACTTGCCGCACTCGAGGCTGTCGCTGATGCTCTTTTCCGCCATGGGCACCTGCGCCTTTTTCATATTCTCCTTTTCCAGCTCAATCTCCTTTTTGCGCTGATCATCGCTCTTCAAGTCGTCATCGGTCATGGCGACGAAGCGCTCCGGCGGAATCTCGCTCGCCATGACGCTCTGCCCCAGCGCGCGGTTCGACTTGTTCTTGAGATTGGTGAAGAGGGAGCGAATCTTCTTCTTGTAGTCTGCGCCCTGGCCTTTAAAGTGGGCAAAGGCGGCGGCCTCGACGGCGACCGACTTGGCGAGCACGTCCGACTCGGAGGCGGTGGAGCGGTAGGCGAGGCCGTTGTAGATGAGCCCAATGCAGCTGTTGCGCACGGCGGAGTCGGTGCGCTTGGTGTCGACGCCGTCGGCATCGTACTTGCGCGTCTCGGGATCGCCGGTGAATTTCTTGACGGCAGCGGAGGAGGTGCTCGTGGTGGTCGCGGGCACGGCAGCGGCGGCGGGCGCGGGAGGGGAGGAGGCGGCTCCCGCGGCGGGGGAGCCTAGCTTGGATCTTTGCAACTTGGAGTTCTTTTCCTGCTCAACAAGCTTCTTCCACTTGTTGACGAGCTCTGCGGCTGATCGCGCAATTTCCTTGTTCGAGTTGTTGCGCAGCTTGCCGACAAAGACACCGGCTCGGGTCGCCTGTTATTCAAGACCAAGGTCTGGTCAGTAAAAGTCTAGTACGTCACACGGGCGGCGCTGTCGTTGGGTTAGAGAGAGGTATCATTGGCGGACATGCGGCGGGAGCTGCAAACTGCATTTGCGACAGGTGCCCAATCTTTTTTGACCTTCTTGCCCTGCATGCGCCTATGGCCCCCCCCCCCCCAACCGCGGTCTTCGAAAACGAAAAGCTACGCTCCTCCAAAAAAGCAGCGCAAACGCGCTATCCTGTTCCAACGTACCCGGAGCATCTCCTCCGTCGGCGCCGCATCCTTCTTGAGCGAATCCAACAGGCGCAGTGCGTTTTCGGGGGCCTCGTTGGCGGCGACGCTCTTGGTGAGCGCCTTGACGCGCGCCTCGAGCTCTCTTTGATCCATCTTGCTCGCTTATCGTTTTTGTCACTCGTCGCTACCCGATGTGTACGCAAAAAAGGATCAAAAGAAGAAGCAGAAAGGGAAGAAGAAGAATCAAATGCGCTGGGCGGCAAAAATAGGCAGGTTGTGGTACACGCCCAGCCGGCCCATGCGAACGGCCGCCGCCTAAATAGAGGGAAAACGAGCCATCGGATTTTGGCCGAGCTTTAGCCGACATCGTCATAAGCTTGCGCGTTGTGGGGCGCTGCTTGTGACGACTTGCCTGATGTAGCCGTGTAAGAGATGCTGCTTGGACGGGAAGGCGCCTCCGCGCAAACTGTAAAACTATAAATTGAGAAAATTGCTGATTTCGGATAATACGTGGTTTTGTTTTATTTCGTAGATATATGCGCTGGGTGGTGATACAAGAATGTTTACCCGTCATGTTACAGAGCCTAGTAACCCGAACGGCAGGGGGCCGTTCTGTGCTCATTGCAGTGGTAAGTTACCTCTACTTCACAGAGTGCATTTACATATATTTGCCAATTCACTGTTTCCGTCGTTTATTGCTCCCTTGAGCAGTATCCGCCTCATCTCCTGCCGTATTCCTCCTCAATTTATCCACCGCCGCCGCCATTCTCTTGCTCGCACCCGCCGTCTGGCGCGGCGCAAACGCCTCCCTCGCGCCAGTGCCCACGCCGCCCCCAAAGAACCTTGTAATGTTACTTTGTGTGCCCTCGACCCCGCGCCGGTTCATGTCGCGGATGACGGGCACCAGCACCTCGTCGGTGCGCTCCTTGGTCCACCCAATCGTCGCCATGAGGAAGCGTCGCAGGCCTTCGACGTCGGGCACACCCCACTGGAACGGCTCGGCGCTGTCGTCGACCTGCGGGTGCAGGTACGCGTCGTCGACGGCTGCGTTGGGGAAGCCCGGCGGTAAGAACAGCTTAGCAGCCTGCGAGCGGCGGAACTTCTTGCGAAACGGCGAGTCGGCGTCGGCAGCTTTCGGGCGCGATTGGACCTGCACCTCGTCCCACCACTCGCGGAAGCGGGCCAAGCCGTCTTTGCCGGGAAACTCGGAGATGATTTCGACGGCTGTTACGGGGCCAACGCCGGGCAGACCCTCGGTGTAGTCAGAGCCGAGCAGGTGCGCGAGGGCAATGAGCTGCTGGCGCGAGAGGGAGAGGTCCTTTTCGAGCTCGTTGCCGAGGTAGCACTCGACAAATTTGTTGCTGTTGAACATGTTCTTGTAGACGCGGGTGCCCCCAAAGAGAAACGTGTCAGAGTCATCGGTGACGATGCCGTCCACAACACCCAGACGGACAAGCTCGGCGCACTGCGCTTCGGCCTCCATGGGCGCGGTAATGTACGGTATGCCAAACAGTCGCAGCAGTGACTGGCATTCGGAAACCATGACTTGTGTGACTTCGTCCGCATCACGGCGATCTTTTTTCTGCTGGGTGCGCAGCTGTCGGAGCTCCTGCTCGTAGTCACGCCGATTCTGCTCCATGGATTTTTGGTTGAGCTCACTGGCGAAGCGCGCATGCTCTTCGGCCTCCTCGGCCATTTGCACCAAAAGTTCCTCCTCCTCTGGATCGCTGTATTCATTCTCATCTGCGTCGCCAAAGAGCTCGTCGTCGTTGATGGTAACTGGAACAGTGGCGCTCTGCTCCTCGACAGCAGGTATGGCATCGGCATCGCCTTCTGGTTCGGGAGCCGCAGCTTCTTCGGCGACTTGGGGAAGCTCAATATCCTCGAATTCCGGCTCAGGAGACTCTGCATCTTTTGGAGGGGTCGTTTCTTGAGTGTTAGCCACACGCACTGTAGCATCGGAGAATTGCGTATCCTCTATTGTAGCTTGCACTTGTGTTGACTCTTCCACTTGCTGTTCGAGCTCCGGCTGCTCTGCCTCCGTCTGTTCGCTCAGCGTCCGCAACTCCGTAGCCGCAGGATCCGGAGTAGGAGACGGTGGCACTTCAATAATTTGTATATCACTGTCATCATCAGAGTCCGAATTGATTTCAACCAGCCGATCCTTCATTTCCTTTTTCTGTCTTCGCTCCTCCTCTTCTGCATCCTCTCTGTCTTGCGCATTGATCTCTCGCTCAGCAACCCGCTGCTTGTTAAGAGAATCTCTGATGTCCGACTCGTCGGCCAACCACGGCGGCAGCGTTGGTGCTTCCTCTTGATCCTCTACGGTGAACCCACCTGCCAGATCATTCTCATCTTCATCTTCGTCGCCATGAGCAGCGGCAGATAGACCACGTGCAGTTGCCTTTGCTGATGTCTCACCCAACTTTGGTTTTCCGAATAGAGACGATCCCAAGCTGAGTTTCGGGAACGGCAGAGGGCCATCGAATGGGTTCTTTTTATTTTCCAGAACAGGGCGCGGGGCTGGTGCCTTCCGCTTCTTGGCTATGCGGGATCGTGCCATGATGGCCTGCATATCATCGTCACTTTCACTCTCTTGGGTCTCTGGTTTTTCTTGGCGCTTGGGCACGGCAGCATTGGATCTGTTGTTGACAATATGCGCAATCATGGAGCCACCGTGGGCTGTCAAAGGCTTGGCAGCTTCCACTGCCTTTTGCGTCCACTCGGGCTTATCCTCAACGACGTCTTCGAACAAGTCGTCCTCTGTAGGCGAGTCTTCCATAACCCCATGCTGATTCTGTAATGACAATGCAATAGCACGGTTCAGGTCATCCTCCTCTTCGGGATGGATGTGGTCCGCCTCGGGAGCTTCGTTCTCGATTTCAGGGGCACCGGCTGGTCCTCCAACGAAGAGCGAGTCTTCTTCGTCATTGGAAGGCTCTTTGTGATTGTCATAGAAATGTTTACGTTTCGAGGCGATATCGCGAGCAGCTTCGAGGCTGGCTTTTGTGGGGTCGTGTTTTGGTAGGCGATTTAAGCCTTCGATTGGCACATCTTCGAAGCCATCCACATCTTCATCGTCGTCATCCTCCTCTTTGGTTTGATATTGAATGTCTATGGCATCCACGTCAATAGGCTTATGCGCCTCGCCGACATCCTTTTCCTTGCTGACAACGCCTAGAGCCCAGCCGCCTTCGGCACCTTCATTCTTGACCAGAATGTACTCTCTGTCCTTTTCGCCTGCAACTCGAGCATTCACACCGAGCGTCAAATCGAGGCCAGTCATGCCGACTTCGGACATGAGTCGCTGGGTGAGATGATTTCTCTCCTTGACGCGCTCAATCTGAAATCTTGAAAACGCCATGCGGTCCGGGAACATTTCATCAAGTTGATCCTTACTCAGGCCCAGTCTCAGACGACTACGTAGCCTGGCTGCATTAAGAATGTTGTATCTGTCGGGAGGTGGCAGGCTCTTGAAAAACTCGCCGTCAAAATCAATCTTGCTAAAGTCGTACAGGTTGATATCCTCGCCGTTGTTGAACTGGCGCGCATACTCTTCCAATTCCTCGACACTCATAATTCGAGGATCATCAGGCTTTCCCATGGAGGCTATACCGCCTTCAAGCTCGGGGAGGTGATAAGCGTCCTTCTTGTGAAACTTGCGATTGCGCTGACGCTCCTGATTAGACATGCCCACTTCATTCAAGTATACCATGTTCTCTGGGGCAGGAAGTGGCTCTTCGTCGACTTCTCTCGCTGGACGCTCAGTCTCTCTTTTCCGCTTCTGCTCCTCCTCTTCGGCGACGCGCTGCATCTGCACAGCCAGCAGCTTCCCGGCGGTGCGTAGAGCGTCATCGCGACGGCCCTCCCGGCGGCGCTGTCGCTTCTGGATCGTGGCGCGTTTGAGGGCCGGCGCGCCACCATCAAAGACGAAGACGGGCTGGATGCCGAACCAGAGCAGCTTACAGATGCGGCGGAAGAAGCCGACGACGTGGGAGTTGCGGAGCGCATTGCCCTCCTTGTCGCGCACGGCTTTGAGAAACTGATATATCCAAATCGAGGCGTCGACAGCGAGGCGCTTCCGATTGAGCGTCGCAAGGTTGGTCGGCCGCGCGCATGGCTGCACGACGGTCCAAAGACCGTTCACGCCCATGGCGGATAGTTACGGCGCTGTAGTTCTCGTACAGTCCAATGGATGGAGTTCCTTTGAATTGATGGATCTCTCAAGTCATGACGAAATGTATCTCTGCGAGGCAATGGTTGGAAGCCCCGTCTATTGTATGGATGGATGGATGAAAAGCGCCACTTGCCGGCGACGGCGCGCATTGCAAGTGTGAACAAGTTCACGGTTGATGACGCATTTGTTGGCGGCACCAATCTTACAGTGGAGCTCAGCGGACACGCCGCCCACTAACTCAAACGACCGCAGCATCCCAAAAAGCTACCTCCCATGGCGGCAGGCTGCTTTGCAAATTGATCAACGGCCAATTCTTCCCCAATATTTTGACGCTATCACGGCCTCTCCGGCTCACATGTTGCGTCCAGATCCCGCACAGCCGTCGACATGGACAAGGACGCGGCGCACGAGTATCTGTCGTCGCTGCTAAACCAGAACCTGCGAGTCGTCACCACAGACGGCCGCTTGTTCTGGGGCCAATTCAAGTGCACCGATGCTGTTCGTCACCCTCAAGGCGTTTACGCTCTTGCAATGTTTGCGCATGTCCGTTGCTAATTCGTATGGCCGCGTCAGGAAAGCAACATCGTGTTGGCGCACACCTACGAATATCGACCGCCGAGCGAGGAACAGCGGGCGCAGGCCATGACACAAGCTGCGGGCGGCAATGTGACTCTAGACATGACATCGCGCTATCTAGGCTTGGTTGTTGTTCCTGGACATCGAATCACAAAGATGGAGGTTGAGCGCTTTGCGAGCCAGATGGGACAACGTCATAGCCGAGCTATCATATAGAGAGCCATTCATTTACTATACGCTTCGGGACACATAAACATCTCATCTTTCGGAGTGTTTAGAACTGTATTAAGCACTAAGAATACACATAATAAAAAAAGACTACTCTACCAGCACATGGAAACGTCAAATCTAGGCCTCCAGTTGCCTTTCGGGGTATGCCTTCAGCCTCGCTCTCCGCAGACGCGCCCATTAGCTACCATTAGCTACCATTACTGCCATGTGCAAGACAGCGAGCCTGTAATACTCCAAAGAATCGCTAACCTTTTCCGTCATATTACCCACTTTATCTGTATTTCGTTTTCTTTTTGGTTTATATCGTTCATTATCATGCGAACTAGGCAACGACCTCCTGGGCGCGGCCGCGGTGCTCACTGTTCAGGCCAGCGTCGGAGTCGAGTTCATCTTCCTCCTCTTCCTCGGATCCCTCGCGCCAGGAGCCGTTGTCGAGGGGAGCATCCTGCTTGGAAAGATCGTGACCCTCGCCGCGGTTGCGGAGGTTGTTGCGGCGGCGCTGAGACAGGCCGCGGGAGCGGGTGGAGAGCTTGGAAGAGACGGCAGCGTTGGAGCTGACCCAGCTGGTAAGAGCGTCCTCGCAGTCCTGGATGATGGCCTTGCTAGCCTCATATCCGTCATAGGCGGCGCGAGTCTCGCCAGGGGTGACAGGAGTGTCGTCGATGAGCTCGAGGAGGTGCTTGCCGTAGCCAGCAATGATGGCAACCTTCTCACAGTGCTCGCGGAGGGCATCAAACTGGTAAGTGTAGGCAGCCTTGACCTTTTCGCGGGTAATGTTGGAGAGCTGGGCCTCGGCGACGAGGGATTCAGCCTCGGCGCGGACGAGCTCCTGCTCGAGGACAACAATCCGGGGGGAGTTGGGCTCCTTGTACTTGAGCTGGGCAATCTGGTCGGTAATCTTCTGCTTGCGGTCGCGGCTGGGCTGCACAGAGGCTTCGATATTGCGGATGCTCTTCATGGTGATGCGGTACTGGTCATAGCGGTCGACGTACTGGTCCTCGAGCTCGCCAATCTCGTAGAGGAGAACACCAAGCTTGTCGGTGACATCGGAGACGTCCTCATCGGCACCCTCGCCCCAGACGGAGAGTTGTTGCTAGCGGCATGTTAGAATTGATGGGCGAGAGGTAGAGTGCCCCCAGGTAGAAACTTACAGCGACATCCATGCGCTCCTTGGCAACAGTCTCGAGGCTGCGCATGACGTTCTTTTCCATCTTCACGAGCTGAGAGAGTTTCTTGGCCAGATCGGGGCCGAAAGCGCCACCGGCATTGCGGCGGAGAGCATGGCCTAAGAACCCAGCTGTTAGCTTCCATTGTATGGCACCAATCGAGAGGTGGTGCAATGATCAAGCTCGGCCGCGTTGAGAATGACGCCACTCCCGGTGTTGACGACGACTTACCGAGGCTACTCTTGCCGAAGAAACGTCCTGACTTGGTGGAGGAAGGGGGAGGAGGAGGAGTCTGTTGGAGGCCATGGTTAGCTTTCTGGAACCAGCAGACGAGAGAAATTGGCTTAGCTGGTGGGAGAGCATACCTGGAGCTGCGACGCAGTGGGAGCGCGCGACTGGCGCATAGAGTATGTGCGATGCATGTTGTAAAGGTGTGTGTGGTGAGTTTCTAGAATGGGTAGAAGCGAAGCTGCTGCAGACGAGGAGAACAGTATGTTGCGATGATGATGGATTGATGTGCAAATCACGAAGGTATCAACAAGGAAAGGATATCAAGAACAAGTCGCTGGGAGGGCGGATGGGGCGGCGCGGATGGTTTTAAGAAGAGTGGGTGTGACTGGTGAGCTTGGTTGCTTGCAGGGAAGAGGAGCGTGGCCTTCTAGCGGCATCGTTTCTACGGCTACGTCATCCTTTTTCTTCAAGTGGGTCTCTGGCTCAACCCTGGTTTGGGAGGCAGAGGGAGTTTTGGCGGACATCTACAGGTATTGCGAACGCTAAAGTGGCCGCAACTTTGCATATTCGGCACCTCCAGGCGCCAATGCAAGGCCCAAATACCCAATGCGCACCACCTGCACCTCTTTGCTCTCCACTGATCAGGCCGGCCAGCCCGCATTGCCCACCGTAGTGCCCACTAACCCGCCAACCCGCTTGGCCATCATCAGCTCTCTTGTCCTCTGCTTCTCCTCACCTCCTCTACTTATCAACCTTGCTGCGCTGGTGCGACGCATCCTCTCCTCTTCTCTAAAACCTTAGCTGCCCCAGTTGTCGTGGCTAATCCGGCCTCTCCCAGAATATTGGATCCTGCGCAGGGGGGCGTGTCTGTTTCTGTCGATTGAGCCCAGAGGCGTCTCCGATCCCGTAGCCCTGCCAATACCGAGCCCTCGATATGCAGAAGGGGTCTGGTTTGCATATTGTACTTGGATGTTGCAGGCCGCAGGCTGAGGAGCATCACGACACGTCCATGCCGGCAAGTCATTTACACACCAGCAACTGTCTAATCCCCTCCTCTCCGTACTCCGTGCACATACCCCCCTCCCAAAGAATAAACTATCACCACCAGTAACCTCGTCGTCGTCGCTCCCGTCCGTGGGGCGCGCCATTCATTCCGAATGCGGCGGGGTTGGCAAGCTCCGACAGCTCCAAGCCTTCGCTAGTCACCAGCCAAACCAGCCTACCACCATCTTAGTTTCAGACTAGGCTTGAGAATGACGAAACTTGAACCATGGCCAATTTCACATCATCTCCCGCGCCTTGGCCGCACCGTTCCCTGCTGTTCGCCGGTAGGGCCAGGGGTTCATCTGCCATGGCGTCCAAAATCAGGTTTTTTTCGGGCCACGATTCAGACTGGCAAATGGTTGGGCAGGCGACGGTCGCCCGGCTGCTCCAGGTCCCCGAGTTGGCGACACAATATGTGTTTGCTCCTGCTAAATTGCTCGCTACCTACCTACCTACCCAACTACCTACTCAGTAAATACTGCACAGCCTCCCTGGTACCTGGAGATCGCATGCCACAGTCGTCTCCATGCAACGTAGATTACACGAGCCTCTGCATGCGCATGTGGGTTACAAGACGCCACACTTTGCAAGTTGACAGGCCTGCGTGGCTTGAGACCTGTATGCCATGTAGGCTTTAAAGCATACAATAAGCTCTCTGCCCATCGAACGAGGTTTACAAACTGCCGGCGTATCACCAGCGAGTCAACGACGGCAATATTGAAGAAGAACAAAAATGCACGAGGAGCGCACAATGGACGCTGGACGGTTTGCCTTGGCAATGCCTATTTGAGAGTCTCTTGCCTTCCAAATGAGAAATAAAAAGAAAGTACATCAAAGTTGGATCTCCGATGCGGGGAATCGAACCCCGGCCACTGCGGCACTCAAGATACATGAAAGCGCAGGATCCTAACCTCTAGACGACATCGGATGCACTAGTGGTTGTTGAAACTTCTGGCGACTATTACTCATTGTATAGTAAGACATGGGTTAGATTTCGGTCGTAGCGCCATGTGCAGCGCCTGAACAACAACTTGGGCCTCCAGTAGATTCTTTCGAGTACAAGCAGGAAGTGAGCATATAGTAAAGTCGAAATCAAAAGGCGGCCAGTCTTTTTAGGGCCCAGTGTTGAGGTGTCGACAATCTGGGCCCCAACTAGACACCTACTTGGTATGTCATAGAAGTTTTCCGTAGGCAATTTCCCATGATAACTGATGTTCCTCTTTGCAGTATTTCAGCTCTTACGGTCAGAGCAGGAATGCGGACAGGTAGACTTATGTCACACTGACGGGGTAAAAACCGTTCCACAAACGTGCTGCCAAGATTCAGTCGCCCAACTGTGCAGCTTCGTTGTGTTAGACTCCTGCATGTGTTCAATTCTCATATGCAGCATGTGAGACCAGAATAAAAATACACTCATCACATTACAGAACCGAATTCTGGTGCCTCAATAAACTTTTGGAACGAATGCCCGTGTTGGTAGATCTGTCGCCTTGTGGAGACGGAGCATTGCCTCTGCATCAAGATTGTCCCGTCCACTGCAGAGAAAGGCAAACGGTGGAACTTAGTCGAGAACAGGAGGGTTCGATTAACGTTGAGCCTGAGTTGGGGATCAACGGAACAGAGCCCAGACATCAATCTCGAGGCGTTACTACTTGTTGGTTTTTTGGCCATCAATGCATGCAGGGTAGGCCGGTGGAGTGCAAGATGGGTGAGGGACAAGTGGCTTGGTCACAGCAAGACCACTACCTGTCCGTAGTGCCGTACTAGACGCGCGCGATGGCGTGGGCGTTTCGCGGATTTACCACCTCCAACAACGAAGACCACTGCATCGCACAACATGATCGTGCTGCCTTGATACCAACAACGACACAGCCACGGAGCTTGCAGAATAAATAAAGCACTCTAGATGCCACGCGCCTGCTAAAGGTCTGCAGTAGGGGACGCTGGTTGTGGAACAGACGAGACTGACGTTTGCGCAATGTCGAAGCGTGACCATGACACCGTCTCACGAGCGTCGCATTCCGACGACTTCCACCTACGATCTCCTGCGCAGCCACAACCCTACACCTCCCTTTATTTTAACCCTATAACCGCATATACCTGCCCATCAGCCGCAATCCCTCCACCCTCCTCCATACTTTTAGGCAATGGACCGCCATCCCACCTCGCCAGCAGCGGCACCAAAACATACGCCTCGAGATCTACCACACCGGCCAGCTCGGCATCTGATCTAAGCGATGCGCCGAAAAACATGAAGGAGATCAGTCCGCCACCCCTTAGACGATCCCTGGTCCGAACCGAGTCGCACGTACCGATCCCAAGCAATGCTGGAACTTCCACAGGAGCCCAACCTCACAGCTTTCCGATGCAGATGCCACAATTCGCCGCGCCGCCATCGAGATCTTCTCGTGCTAGTGTTGTAGAAAAGCAATGGGACAGGGCCGAGCTGGCCAAGACTCTACAAGAGTTTCTGAAAGGGGTCCGACAAGACCACTCGCGACTAGTCGCGCATGCGATTGAGGCCCTCGAACCTACAGAATGGCGCGTTAGGAATGGCGCAGATCTCTTTCAGGGATTGGGGACTGGCGTCGTTCCACAGAAGAAAGGAGAAACCATGAGAATCAAATTCAAGGTAGGCTGAAAAATTCAAGGACCAGGTAACCAATACTGAGCTTGATATACAGCAACATTTGAAAACCCGCAAGGACGCGCGAGAGGAACATTACGAGATCAAAGCGATCAAAACAACGACAGAAAGAGTCCCAAGGTACCGATTCCATCATGTCGAAATAAAGAAAAACGTCCTCACGCCAAATACGATGTTGACATTCGTCCCACACCTCCGCGACCTCGACAGCAGCGAGGAGCCAAAATATAATCTATGGCTAAAGGAGCTCGAGCAAATTGATACAGAATCGGGCTTTAAGCCGATGAACCGGGAGGAAAAGGTCATTCTCACGATACAAACAGAGCGCGCAGCCACCGTTTCCCTATATCTCGATACGTGGTTGGAGAAGCTTGGCATAGCCAACTGTACAAAGGCCACATTGGTCGCTCATATGGCTAGCCAGGAGCCTAGTGATAAAATGACACCCCAGCAAAAGTCAGACATTATCCGATCCAGCCGCGAGGCGACTGATGGTGATTCGGCTAGCCAGGATACGAGAAAGGCTGCGGCGTTATTTACAGACGCATTTAAACAGGTTTTCGATAACGATGATTTGCCGCTGGCGAGTAGGATTGAGCTTCGAAGGAGTCTACTGCTCGAGGAGTCTGTCGACGGCGTTCTGGATTCAAAACCTGCCGCAAAGGATGCAGGTACCGGAACGCAAGGGGATGTGTATAAGACGACTGAAGCGCATTTGGCCACTTATAGCATCCTAGGCTGTCTCATTTGCTACAGTCATTCTTGCGACCACGGCGAGTATGATAAGGAGAACCTCAAGCAGACCTTTTCTTTGTCAGCGGTGATGCCGCTGTCCGACCTTCTCAAGCAACGCCGACGAAAGCTGGGATTAGACAGCGTCGGTGCTAGCGTGAGTGAGCTCACTGAGCTGCCATGTCGCCGGGAATGCTACCTATCGACACCTCCAGTGAGCCAGATGCGGGAGTTGAGACCTTGGGCAGAGGAAGAGGTCAGGCTTCTGAAATCGATATTCTTGACGCTCGACCAAAGCAAGCTGCAAAGAGACCCAATCTGTTTCGCTGCAGATATTTTGGATCGCGAATGTTGCGCCGTCTATATCAAGTTCAGGTCGCTGGCTGTCAAATTACCAGAAGCCACGCGCTTAGAACCACCGCGAGTCAAAACACTGTCATGGTACGATAATCGTCGAAAAATTCTTATTGGGGACTGGCAGGACCACATAAAAACGCATGAGCACCAGCGCCGTGAAATAATCGAACCGTGTTCGCACGAGGGTCCTTGTACTCAGAAGTGTCGTTGTGTTCAAATGGGCCTACTCTGCGAGAAGTGGTGTAGATGCACGGTAGATACGTGCTCATACAAATTTACTGGATGCCCATGCCGGGCTACGGGCAAGAGCTGCCAGGCCAAGCAAAAAGATAAACCATGCATCTGCGTACAACTCAATCGCGAATGCGACCCAGAGCTCTGTGGAACATGCGGTGTCTTGGAGAGAGCCGATCCGCATAATGCCAACTCGCATCTATTGCATGAAACTGGTTGCCAGAATTGCGAGCTCCAGCGGGGAGGCAGCAAGAAGCTTATCCTGGGTCAGAGTCAACTAGATGGGGTTGGATATGGATTGTTTACGGCGGAGGATATTGCTCAGGATGGTTTCGTGATTGAGTATGTGGGTGAGCTCATTACTCATGATGAAGGTGTACGAAGAGAGGCTCGTCGCGGTGATGTGTTTGATGAAGAGTCTAACATCTCTTACGTCTTCACTCTGCTGGAGCATGAAGGCATCTGGGTCGATGCCGCAACCTACGGAAACCTCAGCCGCTATATCAACCATGCGACTGAACATGATCGCACCGGCTCTAATATCACACCACGAATTCTTTACGTTAACGGCGAGTTTCGAATCAAGTTTACGGCTTTGCGAGATATTCAAGCGGGCGAAGAGCTGTTTTTCAATTACGGCGAAAACTTTCCGAACCTCACCAAGAAGCTTCTTGACACTAAGACAGGCCAGAAGCCAGTGAAGCCAGGGCGACCACCACGTTCGGCTGCCAGCACGGGCGTTGCGCGAAAGGCACCAAAGCCAGAGCAGAAGCAAATGGAGCGCAAAAAGCCTGGAGCAAGGCGAAGGAGGCGGCGAACAATTGTGAAAGACGACGACGACGATGACGATGATGATATGCAGTCAGCATACATTCCACCGCTAAACCGAGCAGTGAAACGCAAACGAGGGCTGGAAAGAACTATTTCGGACGAGGAAATGTTTCACACTTGCGAATCTATGCCGCAGACACAGTGGCAGGAATCAGCGGCAGAGGACGAGGATGGCTTGGTCGAGGAAGCAACACCCAATGGGGGCATTAGGACCAGGCGTATCTTGCGCACCAGAGCATCGGAGACGCCGACCAAAATTGACAAGGTCAAGGCAGCGGGCAGACGCGGTGGTGCACGGCCAGGCAGTGGACGGCCTAGAAAACATCCACGTCCCGTGCCGAAGCTAGTACTCGAAACGGCTGAGCCTGCGCGGCGGTTCAAGAATCTCGCTACGAACTCGACGTGGCGTGACATCTTGAGCGAATCCTCACGGACGATGCGCCAGGGACGAACTGAACAAGATGAGTATGACGAGGTTGGAGACAGCCAGGAGTGGTCTACGGCTGGCGAGGATGATGCGTCAAAGGCCTACAGGCAAGAGTCACGGGGAGAAGAAGAGGAGGATGAGGCCACGAGCGTGAACGGTGTGGAGGAAGAAGAGGAAGAAGATGACCAAGATGTGGTGGTGCGAAAGCGAATGGACCGAGCCACAAGAAACAGGCGGCCGCCAGCCAAGTTCCGCGTAGACGATTTTTGATACTTGTAGAGCAGGAAGCATGCAGACACATCATAGCCGCAGCTCCGGGAGCTAGCTAAGGTCTATTGGGATTCTGCCTTGGGAGTGTTGCGTCTAAAAAGTTGGAGGCCAGGGCTAGCTCAGGAACGGTTCAGCGGCTGGCCGTTGGCGGCGCAGTAGTGGTGTATAATGCAGATCTACGAGAATCTAGGTACCTTGCAAATGAATCATATTCGCTGTGAATCACGGCCAGTTGATAGATGGTATCGTGAAGCCCGTTTTTGACTGTTGTTGGCCCCACTTACTTGCGCAGCCACTGGCCAGCCACCGGCCAGCCACCGAAAGCTTTAGCCACACTGCTACCAACCGACCCTGGCAGCGCTGAAAACGATGACGTCGCAAGGTCGTCAGTGTGAGGCGCGTCCCAGCAAAAAAGCAAGCTTGCACAGAGCTTCTAGACCCGATCCAGCGGGGGGCAGAGCTCTGCAGTCATTTACTTGCACGGCCCTCGGCTGTGGGAAAACTGGCCACCTTTTCAAAGCTTCCTTCTTTGTCACCACTTTAGATAACCTTGCCAAAGGAGATCATCGTAGCGACACTTTTTTTGCTTCTACTCGCTCTTTTCTCCGTCGCTCTCAATCTCACGCATTCGCGCCCGACTCGAACCCCCCCTTCTCGCAACGTCACCATACGAAATCCCGCAAGCTTTCTTGTGCTTCCAAGCGTAGGCAGACTCTAGTCACCATGACGCTCTACTACACCCTCGTGCGTTTGCTCCTGCGATGGCTGGATCCGGCTTCAATAATGACTTTCAAAATAACAATGCACTGACTGCACCATGCTAGGTATTCGCTCTTCTCATGTTTGAGATGGCGCTATTCATGTTCCTGATTGTTCCCCTGCCTCACAACGCTCGCCGTGCCATCCTTACGTATGTAGCTCTCACAACGAACACGCATGGGGCCACAGGCACTAATAACTGTCTAGTTTCGTCTCTGAGAACAAGGTCATCGGTCAGATTCAGTACTGGCTCAAGATTACCTTTGTTTTCATTCTCGTCCTCTTCGTCGATTCTGTCAACCGTGTCTACCGTGTCCAGATGGAACTGGCTGAGTCTATGGAGCAGGCTGCTCGCGGCGGTGGAACGTATGTAGCTCCTTCTGGCCATGTCAAGAAAGAATCCATTGAAAGCTAACTCGACCGCTTCCTCGCAGCGTCGTCCTCGGCCATGAGCGCACCGAAGTGCAGGCCCGCAAGTTTTATGCCCAGCGCAACATGTATCTCTGCGGCTTCACACTCTTCCTCTCGCTGATTCTCAACCGCACCTATGTGATGATCAAGGACATTGTCCGCCTTGAGGACCGCGTTCGCGCCTACGACAGCAACAAGAACTTGACCGTCAAGCCCTCGGACGAGGTGGCCGCCCTCAAGAAGCAGCTCGCCGCCAAGGAGCAGGACCTTCAGACCCTCAAGAAGCAGAGCGAGCAGCTGCACAAGAGCTACAACGACCTCGGTGACGAGTACGAGGCTACCCAGGCCAAGGAGGCCAAGAAGGACAAATAAATGTCTATTGTCGCTCCTGCAAACGTTGTTTGACTAGAGTTTGGCAGATGCGCCATGGATCACTGTGCCAGAAGTGTGCGCGAAACAAAAAAAAGATGAAAAGAGGCGCTGACGCAAAGGAGAAAGAAGCTGTTTGATGTTTTGTCGCTCAGGAGCAAGGCGCCTGCAATTACATGAAATGATAGTTTTACGCTAGCCTCGCGAATTATCTGTTTTTACTTTTTGACTCGTTTTGACCGTCTTGTGCCTGCTGCTTGCTCGTCCTCGTTGCCTTTCGTACGCTTTCTCTTTGTCGACGCCTTTTTCACGCTACTGATATTTTTTACCTTCTTTTCTGTAGCTTTTGCCGCCTTTGCCTTCGTTTCGGTCTCTGCCGTCTTTTTACTCTTCTTGTCCTTGGCAGCCTCGGGAGTCTTTGGCTCTGCCTCTGCCTTTTCATCCGACTCGGCACCCTCGGGTCCGTCGCGCTTGAACAGCACATATGCCACCTTTTCCACATCTGTCGCGCTCACGCGCAGCCTCTGGACCAGCGACTCCATGTTTTGGCGCAGCATCTCGTACTCTCTATTAGTATACTTGAGTTTCGTCACCTTGCCGTCCCCGCACAGCCAGTAAAACGCCTCGTCCGAGAAGAAGATGACGCGCGTTGGGTCGTGCACGCTCAACAATAGCGACGCTGTAGCGGGGCCGATGCCGCGGAGCTTGGAGAGGCCGGTGAGTGCCGCGGCGACGGCGGCGGCGGAGGGTGAGGAAGAAGAGGAAGAGGAAGAGGACGCGTCTGCGCTACTGCTGTTGCGGTAGGTTTTGATGACGGCGGCAATGGCGCGCCGCGCCACGGCGGCGTTGTTGGATGCTGCGAGGCCCAAGAGCATGGGGCGAAATTTGCCGTGGCGCAGCTTCCACTCCACGAGAAGCTTGGCGTCTTCAAGCGTCATCTCCTTGGGGGAGGATGCGCCGGCGCCAAAGTTGGCGATGGCCGTGCTGTAGCGGTACTCGTCGAGCTGCTGCAGAGTTTTCTGGCCGTATTTGGCTGAGGAACTTGTCAGGGGTGTTTTGAAGAATATCAGATTTTGGGAGAGGGGAGAATCGTGAAAAGCGTACATCCTCTTGTATGGGATAATTCTTCGACCAGAGATGGGTATTCATCGAGGAGGGCTGTAAACTCGTCGTGGGTTATCGCATCCGGCGCGGGCACATCAGTGGGCGCCATTGCGGTGGGTAAAGGAGCTCTTTTGCTCAGTGATGCAGAAACTTGCTTCTAAAGACGCGGCTCTATATAGATTGGTGACGTGGGACCAGTTGAGCGCAGCTCAAAGCTTTCTAGAGGCGGTTGTTGGGTGAGATGTAGTGGATGGATGGATGGCTGAGGCGCGCCTGAAGTGTGTCGAGAGTTGGTGGTGGTGGACTGGGGCTGATTCATGTTGGCCGTCGATCTCGGCTAGGCGCCCTCAGTTCGTCAACGGTGTCGATCCTCGCTAAGATAATGGCCTGTATGTTTTTCTCTCTCTAGATCAATATTGGATTGCTTTGCATTTTTTAAAGGGCAGCAGAAAACGTTGACTATGTTTTCCGCTTTGTGAGGCAAAACGCTAGCGTTGAACCTGTCAGTTTTGGCGGCAAAATGTACAATGAGGGCGTATAATCCATCTTCATGGGCTGTATTTAGGCCAACTATATCTATAGCGTTTGCTTAAGCACAGGGCGATCATTTTGCGCTGGCGTACTTGGCGCAAAGTTACTGAGCTGGCCGAGACCAGGTAGGCGTATAGGTTTGACTGCGTGCATCTTTGATCTGGCCGGCATGGTAGGGCGGCTGCAAGAATCTGTTTATACGTGGCAGCTTCAAGGAAAGACAAACTAGGCCTGATATACAACTAATCTTTTGTGTGTTTGGGTGATTCGGTACTTGCTCTGACGAGAGTGTGACGGCTGCTGCCACCAAACCACCTTGCCGCCGTCACATTAACTACAGCCACAATTGATCACGAATCATCTACTCCGTACGAGTCAAGAAATTGCATAGTAGATAGAACAATGACTTCTGAAATTAGTTCAATGGACTTGGCTTATCAATCCCCTTTTGCACTCGTTGGCCTGTGATTTAGTACCCTAAATGTAAGGCCACTAGTGTACGCTACTGTACTCTGTAGTTCGCTCCGCGATTCTTACACCAGACATCATCAGCCTGACTAGGTCCTGGTCCACCATCCGATAACATCTCTTTCAAATCCTCAGAGAGCCTTGCTATGGCGCCGGATTGACCCCAACAAGGCATAGGCGCTACGACGATGCGTCGAGGCCCGGAGACATGTCCCCTAATACCGCTAGGAATTCTAGCGACTCCTCCCGCCAGCGCAGGGCTCATTTGAAATCTAGAAAGGGCTGCATGAGATGCAAGAGGCTGAGGAAAAAGGTGGGAAATTTTTCAATTACGAGTCGTCCGCGTTTCTAATCGACGATTCGATCAGTGTGATGAAAGAAAGCCCAAATGTTCGCGCTGCTTGAAGCAGGATGTCAATTGTGAATATGTTACTGCTGCGGATGCCATTGATGAAGCAGCCACTGGCAGCGTCTCCGAGGGACATGGCCGGCAGAGGCCTCGTGGCCCGGGCTTGGAAATGACTGACTCTACATCTACTGATCCAATTTCAGCGAGTGCCGGCATTCATGGCGCTGATGGTTCCGCCGTTCCACCAGCCGTTGACAGCGGCCGCGTGCAAAGCCTGCCCATGCTGAGTGCCTGCGAGCTGGATCTCTTCAGCCACTACATTACACACACCAGCCGAGTGATTCCACACGGCAAGGAAGACATGTTCCCGCTGCAAATCGGCATGCCCAACCTGGCGTTTACGAACCCGGCCGTCATGCACTCCATCCTCGCCCTGGCCGCGTCTTGCAAGTGCCATGATATGATTGGAAGCTGGGTCACGTCGCCCGCTAAGCCTGAGGAGATTTGTGACTTGCTGAGACTGGCAGATCGTCACCACCAGACCTCGCTGGACCAGCTGCAAAACGATATCAAGGAGAGGCAGTTCCAAGCCGTCTTACCCAATGCCGCTTTGATGGTGCTGTACGCCCTCTCGTGCCACTACGTGCGCGTGCTGCTGGCCAGACGGGCCAAGCAGTTGGGAATCTTGCTTCCCAAAGACGTGCTGCCCTTTCAATCGCAGTGGATCACGTCCATACGCGCGGCGCACGTAGCATTTGTTGGCGTTTTGCAGCCCGGGCTGCGGTCCAACGGCAAACCTGCTTCACCACGTTCAGATGCAAGGGCGGAGGAGGAAGAGGCCGAGTTGCTTGCATCGTCGCATGACCCGCCAGAGAGCGAGCAGAGTACGTACACGTTTGAAGATGGTCCTGCAGAAGAGACACGACGTCTGTTGCTACCCATCATTTCCACCACATACGAAGCCGCATTGGCGAAACTGAGGGCCCGAAATGGGAACCTCGAGCCCAGCTCGGAGCCGCTCGATGCCAACTTTGAGGCATGCGGCACCGCCCTCGTGCTCCTCGAAGAGCTCTTCCACACCGTCATGGGCAATGAAGCCCCCCACACCGTACCGCGAAAACCCCATGATTTCGAGGCGCTGGAGGATGTTCCCCCGTGGCTGGTGCGGTATCTGGCGCGCGTAACGTCCGCGACGCCGTCCAAGCTGTGGCGGCGACGCATCATGGCGTTTTTGAACCTGGTCCCGTTTGACTTTCTCCATCTTGTGCAGCGGGCGCTCGACTGCATGCCAGTCGATGAGAGCCTGGTGCAGTCGCGCAGCGCCGACGAGGAGGAGCCGCTGCCGCTCGAGGCCGCGCACAAGCCCGCCATGGACATTTTCGCGCACTGGCTGGTGCTGGTGATGCTCCTGGACGGCGTGTGGTGGATCGGCGACATTGGACACTGGGAGCTGGGCCGCATCATTCGCTTCATAGAGACGCAGGGTTTTGTGCTTGACCTGGCCGAGGGCGAGACGTGGTGGCCGGAAACCATGTGTGCGATCAAGTCCACTCTGGGCAGTGCAGTCTGAATGGCTCCATCAACGGCAAGATGACTCTCTTCCCTGCGAGTCCATCATGTGCGGTTGCGAGCAAAGCGATGGAGGCTGATGCCGAGTTTAAGAATGACAAATGAAAAGCCACTGAAGAATCTCTCGCACTGGTTGACCGTGCGATACGCCCAGAATACGCCAGCGGGGCGGCAATACGACAGCGCTGACGGGAATACGCCAGTCGCCCAGCCCAATGGCGGCGTATTAGCAGGCAGACTTTTTGCATGCACAGCCTTTCCAATTAATGGATCTCTTTGATCTAGCTGAATATGATCTCGGCTGTGAAGACTTTTGCCCAGACCAATAATGGTAAATATCGACTTTTATTTGGAATGTTTACACTTTGCTCTGGCCTGCTGGAAAGTACTGCGATGGCTTGCCATGACTGTGCTGCTTACCGACCATTGTCAGAAATATTTTTCGCAATAACTATGACTCTGATAATTTGGAATCAATTAAATCTCTGGCGAATATATAAGGATGCTGGGAACCCGACAGTTGCGGAATCACACAGATACACCATCATCACACATCCCATATCAAAACACTTTGCGATACCAAACACCTTTTCACTGTCATCCCTTGCTCAGAAAAGTTAGCATGATATTCAACGCCATCTCCATTACCGCAGCCGTTCTGGCCATGTCTCCTACTGCAGTCTCTGCGCCGACTAACCAGACGAAGCCAGGCGCTGAACTCAGCAAGGCCGCTCGTCTGCGCATGGCTGATAGGCACGTTTTAAATCTCACATGAGCACCTGAAATGAAACTGGGGACTAACTCGACCTCGACGTTAGTTTTGCTGAGCGATACAATATCTTGGCTGTTAACAAGGACTTTGTCTTTGATCTTGGCCAGAACGGCTTCCAGTCCATTGCGAACCGCCAGACGTTTCCCGCCATGGTCGGCACAGGCACCAGCATCGCAGCCGCCAAGTTTCCCGGTACGTCTTTCGAAATGAGACATTGTCTACTTCTAGATGCAATGTGCTTCTGACACCAACTCGTTTCTACAGGCTGCTCCATCAGCAAGCTGCACATTCACCCCCGCGCCGCCGAGATGCTCGTCGTCCTCTCCGGGCGGCTCATCACCGAGACAATCCCAGAGCTCGGCGCCGTCGGAGCTAACGGGCAGACGCAGCAGCAGCGCGTCATCCACAACGAGCTGGTGCCCAACACGCTGACCGTCTTTGACCAGGGCGCGCTGCACACGCAAATCAACCCAGAGTGCGACGACGCCACCGCGCTGACCGTCTTCTCGGCCGAGGACGGCGGCTTCGGCTTCGTCGCCGACCAGGCGTTTGCGCTGCCCGACGACGTCATTGCCACGCAGCTGGGCGACGCCATCTCGGGCGCGGACATTGAAAGGATTCGCGCGGCGCTGCCGGCGGGCGTGGCGGCGCAGATTGATGCGTGCGTGAACAAGTGCAAGATTGAAAAGCGGCATCTGTAAGGTGAAAGTCGATGAGGTTTGGATGGGCATGTGGAGTAGGTGGTGTACTTGTCAGAGGGTTGTAGGCTGAAGTTTAGATGTTGTCCGCAAGATGTGGAACACGATGCGGCTGCTCAACAGTATGGAATAAGTGAGCCCCGCCATCACGACCAACGCATCAATGGTCAGGTGTTTTGCACACAAACGCCATGTTAATATACATATCTGAACCCTTTGATTTCCTTGTCTGTCCTGTCCATCATTGCCATCAAGGCTTGCGTCTGCACAATGTCTTCATCGGCTAGCTCGGTACTATTTTCGTGTCGATCACGACTGCGGTTCACCCACATGAGATAGAACCGCATCAAAAGGCAGAGCATAAAGCAGGCTGTCTGACATATGATGAGAGCGACAAAGCCAGAACTATACGATGGCGCTTCCCACTCAAAGAACAGCTGAGGGCCAATGATGTTACCTGCGCAAAAGGCAGTAAAAGTCTACATCAGCATTAGGAAAGGGAGTGATTCTTTGGAAGTGAAGTGATAACAACGACCTACCAAGGCGTTGACGGTTGTCTTCTTGGTAAATCCGCCAATATTTCCAGACACCATTGACATGAGCAAGGGAAAGGACGCCGAGTTTGCACCCATCAGACAGGTGCCTGCATATCGACCCCATTTGTTTTCTTCAGGCATTTGCCGAACGAGCGCAGCGCCTACGAGGGCGGTAGCAAAGGTGAGCATCATCCAGTATGTTCGAGTATTTTTGAGGTAGCTGCTGCCTCCTGTGCACAAGATGACGAGAGCAAGCTGAACCAGATATGGAACACATTGAAGAAGAAGAGTGTCAAATGTGCTAAATCCGACGCCGCGGAGAATAATGGAGCGAAACTACTGCAAGGTTAGATTGTTGCGCGCGCCGAGGCTGTGTCTACTTACGGTAGTGACTCCGCCATTGGGAATATTGGACGAAAAATGTATCAGAACCAAAAACCAGGTTTTTGGGTCGAGCAGCGCCTCACGGACTTGGTCCCATTTGAGCTCGTCGTTTTTGATACCAGTCAAGTTCTCCTGAACTCGAATGACGACCTTTTCCCGGTCGGCCTTGCTAAAGAACCAGACATTGGATGGCTCGTCTGGAAGAAGAAAGACGTTGGCGCACGACCAAGCAATAGTTATACTACCAAGAATGAGAAATGAAGCCTTGAAAGTTGTCAGGGCGTGATTGGTCAATCAATTGTTGGCTGGAACGAGGATGAACAAACCTTCCAAGGCGCAATGCTGCCAAAATGACCGATGCCGTAGTTCAGCAACCCGCCGAATAAGCCGGCCGAGGTGTTGCCAAGAAACCAAGCTGCATGACGGAGAGGCTGCTCGGATTTCTTGTAAAACATGGAAATGATGATTGTCAGACCCGGTGCAATGGCCGACTCGGCGACGCCGAGGAAAAAGCGTGTGGCGAGGAGACCAGCAGCATTGTGACAGACGGCCGTGAGCACAAGTATGGATCCCCAAACGAGACTACGCAAGGTCAGCCGGGAAAGTTGCAGGATGGAATGTCAAGGCCGTGAACTGACATGGACGCAGTGATTGCCTTGCCTACTCTCCAGCGAATCATTACGACTCCTGCAGGGTACGAAGCGACGATGTAACCAAAGTAGTATATGCTACTGGACCAGGAGTAGTCTGAGCCAGAAAGACCAAGGTCGTGACGAAGGCCTAGAATGGCTGCCGAGCCGAGTGCCGATTTGTCGAGGTATTGGAAAAAGTAACTTATTGCCATTATGGGGAGCAAGCTGGTGGAATGAGCGACGCCCATGAACAGACGATTTTCTCATCTTTTGCCTACCATAGATCCAGCTTACGCAGGATACGTCTGTCTTCCTCTGGTGACAGGTGAGTGTCAGTGTCCGCCACAACATCAAGATCCTCAATGGTGATGACATTGGCCACGCTCTCTTCAATGTGTTGGCCCATGTCTTTTACAGTGTATGACTTGTAACGCTCAGAAATCGTTCACTGTAGTTGCAATGGTTTGCTGAGATTAACAACGGGGGGAAGTGATTCTGGGCCTTTTTCAACTTGAGAGACGAACGCCGAGAGTCGCCCGCAATAAATTGGTTCATTCCGCAAGCCCCCCACTTACATTGTTTTGCGCAATTCAATATAGATAAGGAGCAGCGACGTACGATCATTGGAGTATATTGTTGGGATTTCATTGAAGCCCCGCTGTAGATTCTGGGGTACATTGCGGGGAAAGCTGAGACGAGGCTCGGCAACTAGCCTTGTTATTGCGTATTCGGAATCCGACTCGAACTATATTCTTCAAAATGGCAGCTACCCCGTTCTCGCCATTCAGTTCCGGGTGTCCATGAACTTGGCTAAAGGTACCTACACGTAGGCTGACTGCAGTCAACTTGTTTCAAGAGGCCCGAGTGAATCTACTTGTCTGACTCACATTGATCAGAAATTGTACCCAATATATCTAAATATCTCTCAGCCTGCTAGAAGGTAATTGCATCATACGCCCTACGAGGTACATGCACACACAAACACACTAGAAATGAGGCTTGCTGGCGCTATCCGCCGGATCCCGCAGATTGGCTTTCACCATGAAAGCCAAGCCAAGAGATTCGTGCTTGGCACGTGTCGACTGTTATACCCGGTATTTCCAGAAAAACAAAAAAGCGAGATGAGCTGGGAGATTGCCAAAGACGTGAGTAACGAGTTTGGTCCGTTTCTGGAGCGTCATGTTCGTATCTAGCAGAGGCGGTGCGAGGTCTGTCAATTTGCAGTCCTATCGTGGCTGATCTGGATGCTCAGGTTGCGCATGAGTCTAAAGGTCACTGAACGCTCAGGCTGGCTGAACTCTGAACCGCGATGATAGAATCAAATGGAAGAAGCACGGATTGTCTTGGCTTTTTCTATCCATCAACATGATTTAATCACGACCCTTTATGTCAAACATGTTTATCGAGATTGACAATGTTCTACGAAAGCCATAGTGAATATACTGGATTGGATGAATAAACGAATGAGTGAGCCCGCAGCAGGAATAAAATGACAGCTCGTGCTTTCAATTCGGAATACTCTGCGAAGCTGCTGCCATGTATATAATGCTCAAACATTTCGCTCTTCTTCCTTAGACTCCTAGTCAGTCTCTTCCGGTTTGGGAAGCCCCTCTTGCGAGGGATAGTCAGTGTCTGCGACATGAAAAATGAGCACCCAGGCGACACCAATGATTCCAAGTACAAAGGAGCTATGCTTTCCGTCAGTGACTGCAAATTTGCGCTCGCGCGCTATACTAAACTCACGAGAGCTGCAGGCTCGCGTGGCCAATAAACGAAACCCGTTCCCCGGCCATGAGAAACGAAACCATCATGCCAAACGTCGAGTAGAACTTGAATATTCCCGCCACTCGTGCCAGTGTTGCCGGATCAACCGCCGTCGACGACAAGGTGTATTCGGTACACATCTGGTAGCCCGCATACGTGGCGCCGAATAAGAGGAAGCACGCCATGATGCCGCCGAATTCGGGGTCCGTCCAGTCAAAGGGATCCGAGACTGGGCGAGACTCGACGTCATGTACCTCTAACCAGCTCATGAGGCCTACGCATCCGGCTATGGCGACGGTGCCCACGACTGCGATGCCGAATAGGCCGCGGTGGCGACGGGACCGGACGAAGCGGCTGTCGAGAATGCAGATGAGCAAGCCGGGGATTAGTATTTGAATAGTCTGGTAAGCGAAATTGTTGACGGATCTTGTTCTCAAGTTGAAGAAGTGACCTTTCCGGGAGTTAAAATGTACAATTCCAGATTTTTTTGAGAAGAGGAGTGGACGAACCATTGACACTGCTGACAAGTGCCAGGCCCATCTCACAACCGAGTTGTGCTGGTGCCAGGATGAGATATTTGCGTATTGTCATTAGTTTGACTGTTTCCTTGACTTGATACCAGACCTTAGAGTCTCGCGAGGCCGCAATGTGCGAGCCGTCTTTTCGCACCACGTCTTTAGGGTGGATGATGAATGCACTTGCATGTAAAACGATAAAGACAATGTACACTGCGTCTGACACACCGACTGGATGAGTCTGATGAATGTTCAAGCTCAGCGAGATGGAGCTTCCAACCATGGCGCCAAAGCTCCGCAGCATCCATTGAACGCTACTGTACTGATTTCTCTTGGTCAGCCTATCCCGCAAGGTTGTGAAATCACCAGCCTGGCACTTACAAGAGCCTTGTCCTTTTCTTGAGCATACGCAAACTGAACAAACGCGGCCGTCGACCACAAGAAGCCACCAGTGAGCCCCAGCACGGCTCCGCCAAGAAGGGAAACCAAGAGTGTCCGGTCCGGTCATAGTACCAGAGGCCGCCGACGTACAGTGGATAGCCCAGAGAGCTCATCATGAGGCACGTCTTTGGTCTTTGGCCTGAGCACGTTGACGAGCACGCCGCCAAAGAAGCCGACGAGGGAGAAGAGGCCATAGAGGATGGCATTGGTCTTGTTGGCCACGTCTGCCGAGGAAGGATGCCCACCACCGGCGCGCCGAGAACCGTCAGGGCCGTATATATGCCGGGCAGACAGAACAGCAAGCTAAAAGAAGCAGAATGTCAGTCATGCTTATAAGTTTCACACTCGATTGTAGTTTTTGACACATACATGCCTACGACAGAGTTTTGACTATAGGCCGCGCGATATAGGCGCGCACCCCCATGTCGGCTATGACAGCGGCCGGACGAGCTGACTAGTTACTCAAGCCGACCGTCGACACCAACCCCTACAGGTGGCAGAAAGCGTGGACTTGGGCTGTTTTGAATACGGCGCCGTGTTGGAGATGACTACAAGGGGCCGGTGAAAGAAGATGAGGGTAGAATTGAAAACTAGTCTGGTAACGTCATCTCTATAGTTTTGGAAATAAGTGGCTAGCTTGGTCACACTCGGCAAGGCAAAACCACACAGATAACAAGTTGATTTGTAGATGGTGTATAGGACGCATATCATCCCCGCATTATCGAAATGCTAGATATTGTGATGAGGCTGCAGGTTCATTCCACTGGCGTTGGAGTCGGCACCCATAGTATAAACATGCAACTCGTTTCTAGGCAGACAAGATACGGCCCGCATAGAGAATTGCACGTTGTAGCCAGCTCTTTGACGGCGATGGCGGCATCTATAGCTCAATCCTCCCTTGTCAAATGCAGTATGCCGACTTATCCGTCTGCCCCTCCTTATTGCGTCCTGGAGATGGCTCATTTCTGCCCATACAAAGTTTCAAATAATACTTGGGCTAAAAGAAATGAAAGACGTGTTTTCTTGTCAAGTAGTATCCGTTTTGGCCATAATCACAAGTCGTGACCGATTGTTCATGCCATCAAACAGAAACAAGTTCAACCCTTGCGTACTAGAATCGAAGCATCCAAAAGAGGCAGGCAGGCGCTGGAGTACGCTCCATACCGGTTCTCCAAACAATCAAGGCTGCAGATGCTGGCAAATGATTCGCCAATTTGTATCATACGGTCCTTTTATAGCCCCGCACGAGGCCGAGACTTGCTCGTGGCTGCAATAACTAACCTCGTTAAAGATGCTGATCCTGAGTGCGCCATGAATTCACCACACACGCATCTCGTTTTATATCGTTGCCAAAACCTTGGTCAAATAAAAAAAACCGCTGAAAAAATGTCGAAAAAGCTAAAAAGAAAACAGTCGCAAGAGCTGCGAGAGAGCGACGCCGGCGCTGCTCAGCCTCGGCCGCCAATCGGCCGTGAAATGTCACTCCAAGGCGCCGAACAGCCCTCGCAACTAGCTCGTCTTCCTCACGAGCTTCTCCTTCAAATACTCAATCCGCTTCTTGTCCACGATGAGCCACTTTTGCTACTTCCCAAGGCGCGGTTCGTCCCAGTCAAAAAGTCCACTCGCGGCAGTGCCTGGTCGCCGTTGGTCAGCATCCTCCTCGCCTGCCGCGCCATGTACTTTGCCGGCATCCAAGTGTTTTACGGTCGCAATACGCTGCACTTTGTCGAGGCGCTTCACTTTTGCAAGCTCGTCGAGACAAGGCTGGGCTACGACCAGCGCTGCAGCGTCAGCTCTATCCGGCTTGATGTCGCCTGGCAGAAGAGGGGACGGAGCAGCAGCAGCAGCTCGGCTTGGCGACTGTTGCATGAATGCGATTCATGTACAGAGTGGAGGGATGTGCTTGATCAGCTTCCGAATCTGAACAAGATTGTGGTAAGGAATATGACGGATTTTAAAAAGGCGGATTTGATGGCGCAGGTGGATGTCAAGGCCTTTGAGGCGAGAATGAGAGAGGAGATTGGGCCAGGAAATGTAGGGTTATTGACATTTGAATGGCCGACATGTCTGTTCGATACTGAATAGTAGATGAAAACTATCAAGGATGACGATGAAGGCTAATTGCTGGCGATAGCGTAAAGAAAGGAATCGTCCGCAAAGTCGGAAGCACATTTGAGAATCCATGATAGAGCCGGTTCCGAGAGATGGAGTGTTGTAAAGCAGAAAGCAATGACATTTTCTTCTCCATAGAATAAACTCCATCACCAACGCTAGAAAATGAAGTGCTGTTGCGATAGGGCAAGCCGTGTAGATGCTTCAGCCTTGCATTCAACACCGTCCGCCTCCACCTCCTAGATCGGTATGAATTAGCAAACAAGCCTTATAATACTAGCCGCGACAGCTAACAAATGTCTCGGGGTCAATCTTCATAACAGGCGTTGATCCGTGAAACTTGATGTCGTGTTTGCTGACTTTGCGTGTGTCCTTGACGGTTTCAATCCTCTTTGCCAGGTTGTACGACTTGATTGCGCCGTTGGTAATGCTGGCCTTGGAAACAAACAGCACGCTGGCAGACGACACAAGACGCTAATGAGGTATTAGTTCTTGTACATGTAGATGGGAAGGATGGGCCGGCTTACCGAGAACATGGGCCTCGAGATGATGGGCTGTACAGTAGAGATGCTTGCATTGGGGTCGCCCTGGCGAGACATCAGCAGGGTCGAACCAATTTTTGCTTCAGAGAGAAACTCACCATTTGCGCACAAGCGACAAAGCCGCTCTTTAAAACCATAAAGGGCTTGGTGCCGAATCGGGCGGGCTCCCAAACGACCAAGTCTGCCAGCTTGCCAACCTCGACGCTGCCCACAACGTGACTGATGCCCTGCGTAATGGCCGGATTGATTGTATACTTGCTAATATATCGCTTGATCCTATGGTTATCCGCATCCGTACCCGCGTCCTCTTGCAGGAACCCGAACCGCCGTTTGTTCGCATCCGCGGTATCCCACGTCCGCGAAATGACTTGGCCACAGCGACCCATGGCCTGCAAGTCTGACGACATGATGCTAATCGCGCCAATATCGTGGAGGATATCTTCGGCGGCAATCGTCTCGGCCCGGATCCGCGACTCGGCAAAAGCAATGTCCTCCGGAATGTCCTTGGACAAGTGGTGGCAGGACATGGCCATATCCAAATGCTCGTCGACCGTGTCCGAGGCGAAGGGATTGGTGGGATTCGTGCAGCTGGGCAAGACGTGAGCGTGCTCGACGAGCTTCATCAAGTGGGCGCGTGCCCACCGCCGGCTCCTTCGATGTGGTAGGCGTGAATGGTGCGGCCCTTGAACGCGGCGGCCGTCTGTTCCACGAAACCGGCCTCGTTGAGTGAGTCGCTGTGTAGTTCGCACTGGACATGGTGCTCATCACAAACGCTGCAAGCCATGAGCATGATGCTATCAGTTTGGAAAAATATGTCGGAAAGTATGTCTGAGGCACTCACGTTAGGCAGTTGTCGATGGCGGCTGGGGTGCATCCCCAGTCTTCATGTACTTCGAGGCCTGCGACGCCAGCTTCCACCTGGTCATGTAAGCCTCGCGGTCCGGAATCGCTGCCTTTACCAATGACACCGTAATTAAGAGGCGAATGATGGCAAGCTTGCATCATTCTCCTGATATTGTTAATCCCGGGGGTGCAGTTCGCCGCCACCGTTGCGGTACTGACATTTGTTAGCAATCCAAGCTTGTCTGATACTGCGGGCACACATACCTGGGCCCGGTGCCGTCCGAAAATTGGGTAGTGATGCCTGATGCCAGCGATTCTTCTGCTTGCTGCGGGCAGATGAAATGACAATGTGTGTCGATGCCACCGGCCGTCATCATCTTCCCCTCTCCAGCAATCACGTCTGTGCTGGAGCCAATGATGAGGCTGGGCAGGACACCATCCATAACGTCTGGATTGCCAGGCTTGCCGATGCCGACGATGTGACCATGTCCCACACCGATATCAGCTTTGAAGATGCCACTCCAATCCACAATAAGGGCGTTGGTGATGACGAGATCCAGACAGTCGGCAGCAGCACGGCCACTTGCCTGCCCGATGCCATCACGGAGTGTTTTTCCTCCTCCAAAGGCACACTCGTCACCATAAGTGGTAAAGTCTTGTTCAACCTTGATACACAAGTCCATGGTTGAAAGTCTGACAATGTCGCCCGTTGTTGGCCCGTACATGCCAGCGTAATCTGATCGCTCCATTGTGGCGGGCTCAATGAGTTCCTCGGGCATGGGCGGATCTTCGGGTGTGTGACAAAAGCCTTCAACTTGGAGGCGGCGGAGAATGGTATTGGCCATGGACAGGTCAATTCTGCCCGGCGCAATGCTGCTGCCACCGGGGATGGTCTTTAGACCGCCCACCTCGACCAGTGTTACAGTCTTGACATCGCCAGGCTCGAAACGCGCACAAGTACCAGCAGCAATATCCAAGTGAAAGCCATAGGATTTCAGGCGATCAAAATCCAGGTATGGACTTGTTTCAATAAAGCGGTAATGGGAGCCAACCTAAGAGACTTAGCAGCGCTCCGACCATGCCAGATGGCTCCAAAGACTCACCTGAATTGGTCTGTCCCTTATTGGTCACTTTGAGACGGATTCTCTTTCCATCTTTGCTGAGCGTGATACTGTCCCCTTTGGCCGCAATGACGCAACCTGGCATCTTTTCGTGGGCAAAGTCTTGGACATTGATCTCGGGAAACAGGTCTTGGCTCGGAGTCGCGATGCAACTTCCGTGCATGGCCTGCTCCAAGTCACCGTCATCGGTGGTGATGGGCTGATCTATGGTAACGAGATGCGTTCCCGTCGGAAAAATGCCTTCTACTTGTAAACCAACAACTACAGAAATGGCACACGGATCAACGTGTCTTCGCCCCAAGACTCGCTGCCCGAGATCCAGGAGCTGAGCTACACTATGGTTCCCATCGCGAATGAGCTATAGCTGTTAGTGGGGAAGAGTGAATTTGGACGCTTCAACTTGCGTTTTGAATTACATTGGTAATCGATGCCTGACGATGTTAGTATGATTAAGGTTTTGCTTCATGACTCAACCTACAGTTGCCTCTGTTGCATTTAGCTTGACATTTCTCGCAAGCCTTCTTTGGGCGAGGAATCCCGTCTGCGAGATGAGAAGCTTATCAATCTAAACCGTCAATGAGTAGTGCAACCATGCTGTGTACTGGGAATAGCCTACCTCTCGTGGGATCAGATGCATTTTCCACCACGCGCATCGAAACTTGCAAGACGGAATTGTGCCCTTGCCCTTTATTCATTGTATAAAAACGAGTATCGACACCAATTCGGAGCTGTGCCGTTCCATTTGGGCGAGGAAATCGGCGAAAGCTTGGATGGCGTCGCGCCACGCCACTTTGGGCCTGAAAGTGCGTGATGGCTTCTCCTCTGCAACGCCCCGACACGCTAAGGATAACGATAAGCATGGGACATTGAGCATCATGTTCGCCATATCCAATGCACTAGTTGAAGTTGCACCGGAAAAGAAAAACTATACAAGAGCCCCGATCCAAACCTCGTCTCTGTCCAGACGCTGACCGCCACTGCACGACGGCGCCGCACTGCTCATGCTTCCAGACCCGCTGCAGCCGTTCCGGGACAGCGTCTATGAGCAGCGCCAGCTATTCCACGTCCAACCCGACGCCAACTTGTTACTGCTGGACTGCATCTCCGAGGGCCGGCGGGCTGCGGGCCAAGTCTGGAACCTTGGTCTTCTCAAGTCCTTGAACGAGGTATGGCGCTTCCACGACGCCGGCCATCCGCTCTCGACACCTTGCAAATCAAAGAGCAGGCTGCTGATCCGCGACAACGTCATCCTGCACGCTTCCCGCCCAGAGCTGCTCGGCTCGGTGCGCCAGCAGGCGGGCGGGCTGGGCATCATCGGGACACTCATTGTCGGGGGCCCGGAGTTGGAGCAGCTGTGCCACTTCTTTCTCGGCGAATTCGCCGCGCTGCCTCGCATTGGCGAAATCAACTGGGCCGGCGGCGACGAGAAGCGGCCCGCGGACGGCTCAGACATTGTCTGGAGCGCGGCCGCTACCAGAGGCTACACCGTAGTCAAGTTTGGCGCCAGGGACGTGGATCGCGCGCGGCGCTGGTTGCGCGGGATGCTGGAGAGGGAGGGGACGGTGGCTCGGGAATTTGCATCTCGATTTCTCATGTGCCTGCAAGATAGATGAGTAGGAGTTTATTTATAGAGTTAAATAGCATATAGTTATAAGACGTCATAATGCCCAGTGTGCTGCATATTAATGGTTGGTGCAGGTACCCGATCTCCAGAGCCGACTACCTGAAAAGGCAATTATACCAGGATAGCGTGGCGTCATCTCCGGGAACAAGCGTGGCATACCACATACCATCGCTGCCACAATGTGACTTTTTTGAGGAGAATCTGAGACACGATGTGATTGAGATTATGCAGTCCTCTGCATTTTAGGTCTACATAGTTTTTTTCAGTACAAGTTGGGCGCAAGACGTCGCGCGCACCTCGTTTTGAAAGCCCATGTGTTAGCGGCGGCGGCCTTTTCCGGGCTCCGGCCAACCAAAAGCCTCAGCCAGGCCACCGACACTCCCCGCAATTTTTTTCCTTTTCCTGTCCCCTTGCCTCGCACTTGAAACCTGTCCCAAAGATACCTAGGGATATACACTTCTCAAAGTCTTGTATTCAAAGAAACAAATATTCACAATGGGCAACGTAAGTCCCCATCATCTCGCCGCACCCCGTCGCGTGCCACCCCCGCCGCGCGCTCTAGTTCTGACCAGAAAATTACCAGGGAGCCAAAGCACAGCAGAAGCGCGAGCGCAACGCCAAGGACAAGGCCGGCGCGGCCAAGTCGCAGCTCAAGGTGGTATGTAGACCTTTTGCCATACGCTTGGCCTCGTGTCTGTGTGTTCGCGGCCATGCTAACATGCCCTTTTGCAGAACGCCGCCGCTTGCGACATTATCTGCACCGTCTGCCGCTCCACGTTTCTCAAGACCACCAAGCCTCCTCAGTATGTTTCGGTTTTGACTTTTTACGCCATGCTCCCAACGGCCGCGGAATAATAAATCTAACTAATTTGCTGGAATAGGCTGCTCGAGCACGCCCAGAATAAGCACAACAAGGGCATCGCCGACTGCTTTCCGTCTGTGAGCGTTTGATCTTCCGATACGTGACGATTCAGCACGAGATACGATGAAATATACGGAGTTATACGGTACTAAAAAAGAGAGACAGCGGGGACGACATGTATTTCTTGAGATTTTTCTAGGCAAGCGAGGCATGGAGAGAGGCGTTGTGGTAGAGAGAGAATAGAAGATGGCAGCATTCAACGTTTCTGAAATTATCCATTACAAACTGCAGCTGTCCTCAGACCCAAGGCCGACAGTCAAAACCAACATACCTTTCCACACCTAATGGCCTTCAACCTTGGCCACCGGCAGCGACGACACACGGCCGAGGCTCTCCTGGTGCGTTTTCTCATCACCTTTCTGCTGCTGCTGCTGCTGCTCCGCCGCCTGCTCCGCGCGAATCGCCCGCAAAATATCCGGATACCAACGCTCCCCTACATCCGGATGGCTCTTTACACGATTCCGCAGCGTCGCCTCGCCCAGCGTCTTTGCCACGCCACCTTTGCGAAACGTAAACTCGACATCATCTACGCGCCCGCCGCCGTTGCGCGCCGCCACCTCTTGACGCTGCTCGCGAACCGCGTCGGGGACCTCGCCGACGCCGACCGTTTCCAGGTCGTCAAAGGAAGCGTCGAGCTTGACGCCCTGGAAAAACGGAATGGAGAAGCGCGCGCCGGCGCCGGCTGCGGGCGACTGCACGCGGTGCGTCGTGGACACGCAGACGCCGCGCGTCAGCGCCTCGAGGCCCTGGCCGATGGCGACGACGAGCGTGCCCGCGACGGGCGGGCAGTCGACCCACGCGCCGCGCACATTTTGCACCTGCAAACCGCGGTGCGCCGTCGCCTGCAGCAGGTAGCTCGTCAACATGCTGTCCTTGTGCGGGCCGACGCCCTGGCTCCCAGCGGCGGCGGTGGTGCCCGCGGGCAGGCCGAGGTCTGCGGCGTCGGGGTACTTGACGATTTTGAGCTTGTGCTGCTGGTCGGCGTCAAAGTACTTGTTAAAGGCGTCGGCGGGCAGCTCAATCGCTTCGGCAATGAGCGAGGTAAAGGCGACGGAGATGGCGCCCATGCGTGTAATGTAGTCGGTGTAGACGGCGCGGAACCCGGGCAGCGCAGACTCGGCGGGCCACTGGTTCGGCGCGAGGAGGTTGTGGTAGAGGGGCGCGTCCGGGCCGGGGATGGGGTGCTCGGTTGATAGGTCAATCTGCTCCCGGTGGTCGACCTGGCCGGCGGTGATTTCGGCGGAGAGCCGCGAGTAGCCCAGAAATGACGGCGCATTCTTCATCTCAATCTTGAGTCTGATTCTCTGTAAGTGCATGTACATCAAGGTCATGACCCCAACACGTGAGATGAGCAGGTAAATTCCACAGCTTCAAAGATTTTGACAGCTTCAAACCTCATGCCATTGTAAACTCACTTTTCCTCTTCGGATATATCAAAAAATGCCTTGCCCTGTTCAATCACCTGCTCAAACAGGCTGTCTGGAATTCCGACATTTTTGAGATACAGGAAGCCGACTTCCATAAGCGCATGGCGGAGCTGCCTCAGAAACTCTGGCTTGGTTGCCGAGTCCTTGGCCTCGGCCAGATCCAAGATGGGAATCGACGTAAATGACATGCTTGGTTTGGGCGCGGTCGGCGCGAGGCTTGAGAAGCTTCAATCGACGCACTAATTTGAGGCAGGATGTTGGAGAATAGTTGATTTTGTTTGCTGCGTATGTACAATGCTCTGTCAATATATGCTCCATGATATGAAAAAACCCAAGTCTACCATGGTAGTCCTGTTGCCGAATGAATGCTGGTGAATGGCGCCATCGCCTTGTCCACTCACTGGTTGCGACTCTATTGCGCCAGCCCCCGCACGCGCCGTCCGTCTTCTGTCGCAGCCAGAAGCTCTGTGGTGGGGTCTTCTTTCACGCCACTCTGCTCCGATTCCGGACAGCCTATATATCATCCCTATGCCTTTTGTTGCTTCATTACCCTTCATTTTATACAATGTTCCATCTAGCAGTTTGACCTAAGAGGATAGCGGCTTGGTTCCCAAGAGCCCGGTCACCTTGTAGAACATGTCCTCCACCGATGGACCAGCAAAAGCCGGCGCAGCATTGAATATGTCGGCCAGACTTTGTTGTGAAATGACACTCGTGGGCACATCGTCCATGTCCACATCCATGGCGTCATTTGTGGCATCGACCTCATCGGCTTCTTCATCGTCGCTAGCCATCAAAACATCGTCTTCAGCGGCAGCGGCAGCCTCTCCGTTCGCAGCGCCCTCGTCTACATGGCCGTCCAGATGAATGTCATGGAGCGGCTGCGCAGTGATGATCGAGGACGGATCGGATCCTTCAGTCACAGTCCATATTTGCGCGGCGTCGTCCAGGGCAAGAAAGCCACTTGTGCCGGGGG
The DNA here is from genome assembly GCA_030780425.1 of Beauveria varroae. Taxonomy (NCBI): domain Eukaryota; kingdom Fungi; phylum Ascomycota; class Sordariomycetes; order Hypocreales; family Cordycipitaceae; genus Beauveria; species Beauveria varroae. The sequence goes on from JAPFUP010000201.1 coordinate 35,242, forward strand.
CTGAGGTCAGACTGATGATGCGGTGTGGTGTGCTGCGGACCATCAAGGGCTCGGGATCCTCGGGGCTAAAGATTCCAATGCTGGAGATTTTATCAACCGGCAGTGTAACGGCAAAGTGGCCCGAAGTGTGGTCAACGGCAAGTTGCAGCAAGTCTTCCATGCCGGGAATCTGAGGTGTTACGATACCATATCGCAGCTCGTCGCTTACAATGTCGTAGACGTGGAGGATATCTGATAGCACAACGATAAAAGGTGACAGTGTGCAGATAGCATGCAATTTGCCCTCCCAAAGTCCCTCGAGGATGCGCACAATCTTTCCGGAGGCTGCGTCAATCACATATACTGATCCAGGATCCGAGAAACCAAAGGCAGCGAATATTGTAGAGCCATCTTCGGAGTACGTGATTTTACCCTGAGGTGTATACGATTCAGCCATGTCAGTGAGAGCCCCGGCCCCGTAGCCCTCACCGACCGGAATAACCTGTGCGCAGCCCCAAGAAACAGTGTCCTGGCCGCTGGCGCCTTTTGCAACAATACCGTTGGCGTGTCTCGTTCTTGGGCGCCACAGACGCACAAGACCGTCGCCACCAATCGTAGCAAAGCATGTCGACGAGGGGTCCGAGGCGAGATCAAGCACAGGCTCCGACGACGAAGTTGCGTGTGGTCCATTGACTCGTGAAACCAGGGCGACAGCATCGTCATCTTGCACTTCCCAGAACTTTAGATAAACCTCGCGACGCTCTCGAATAAATTGCTCTCTCAGATCGGGGCTAACGTTGTCGATATCTCTAGCAGCAGGCTGCCAGTCATCTACACTGGCAAGCCACTTGCCATCGCCTGAAAATTCCACGTGGGTAACCAGAGGCTCATCGATGATTTGTCCCTTGTTCGTTGTATTGATGTCAGTGGGATGTGTTCTTGCAAGAGCCTGTTTCGAGATGCTGGTGAAGGTCTCGAGATCAAAGGCCTGGAGAAGAGGCGCCGAAAAGCGGCCAGACATGGTGGATTGTCTGCCACTCCCAACACAGACATGCAGGCGAGACGGGGCGTTGGAGCGGATTGCGGCAGGGACGCGCTGGCGAACATGTTCCTGGACCTCCCATACACGCTTGACGAGCTGGTCTTTGGGGGTTTGAACATTGGCGGCGGCAGACTGGATACCAGATACATACGCTGACGGCTTCAGTTCAGAGGTAGAAATGATCATTGTCGAGTTGTCGTCGAGATGCACCACATAAGAGGCGCCGTCGGCAGATACCACGATATTCTCTACACTTCCCGAAAGATGGGGGAGAAAGTCTTTCTTGGAGGTATCCATTTGCCACAGCACCAGCGTATTTTCGGAACCACCAGAGATCATGTAATTGCCGTCTCTGGACCACTTGGCCGAGTGAACGGCTTTTCGATGCCAGTGGAATTTCTGAGCGTGTATTGTGTTATCAGTTTGCTTGCCGGATTCGGTTGCCTGGCATCGGGCAATAGCGTCGTGGTAAAGATAGATACCGCCGCGAGCACCGCCAACAATGACATCGACCACCTTTTCAGTTTCGCTGCGGGCATGCTTCGAAGACCGCTTATATGCGCGCAAGTCTAGAGTTGTGATGAGATCCGGCGTGTCGAAAGAGAAGAATTCGTACTGCAGCTTTTCCGACTTGGCGGGAAGCTGCTTGGAGACCCCGAGAAATAGGCGGTCGTTGATGGCGCCGACCAAGAATTGGCCGTCTTTGGTTGATTCGAGAAGCTGGATTCCGTTACCCTGACGTTTAAGGGAGACTAGCGACTTTGACGTGGGAGCCGACACCAAGTCCCATTCGTATGCAACCAATTCAATGCGCGTCGACTTGTCGGATTCGGCCACGATGACGACCTCTTTGGAGCGACTCTGGGCGTAAGAAGGTACAATGGACATGGCGCGGGCTGTATTGGAAGCGGTTTGGAAGCTATCGACATTCTTTGACTCCTGTGTCCAGTTGATGCGGTGTACTCGGCCGTCCGCGCAGGCAACCCAGACAAAGTCGGTATCTTGTTTCGATAGGCGGGTGGCAACGATTGGAGATGGCTTCGAGCCCTGCGGAGCGGAGGCATCGATGCTGCTGACGGGTATCCGTCTTACTAGCAGAGAGTCGGTGGCAGAAAATACTTGAATCGAGGTGTTGTAGGTCAGGATCAAGTATCTTCAGATGCTGTTAGTATTGGCTACTGCAGATTATGGTCGAAAAGACTGCAACTCACTCTCCATCGTCTGTCAGAATAGGGTCAATGTCCAGCATGCGTCCTCCCATAGGCTTGGAGATCTTCCAGGCGGCATCCGAGCGATCAAGCCTCTGCGCTAGATCTTTTGTCGATGTCGGCTCGGCGAGTTCTCCGTTGGCATCTTGAGGGCGAACCCTTTTGGCTTTGACTTCGTTTTCATTGCTGTCTCTCTTGCGCTTCTTTGTTTTGTCGACCTTGACACGCTGCGCCCGTTGTCCAGCCATCGTGGGTTCGTGTATAATAATTTGATGTACCACGATTGGCGTTGACAAAAAGGTTGGGCTCGAGGCTAGGAAAAGTTGGTTTACAGCGAGCGCATGAAATTTTAGTGAACTTTTTCTGAGCGATAAGATAAGGCGGCCGCTTTTTTCTTCTTTGGTGGTGTCGGGCAAACCTCGGGCGCAGAGAAAATCCAAGTGTTCCACCTCCAGAAAGCAGCACGAACTTGATCTCGGATTGATTCGTGACTTTTGCCAGCCGCCGAAGCGTCGTCGAATAAAATCAGGAAAGAAGTGTCTGCCGCCGTTTTATAACCAAGATGATTATTCCTATCCGCTGCTTCTCCTGTGGCAAGGTACGAAGACGACGATTCTCGACTTTGCGACGCATGCGCGACTGACTAACCTTGCGCAGGTCACTGGCGACCTCTGGGAACGCTATTTGCAGCTCATTGCGGACCCCAGGAAGACTGATGGGTACGAATTCATGATGCGTCTTGGAGCACGGTCCGCTAACTAATAATTTAGCGATGCCATGGACGAACTTGGACTGAAGCGCTACTGCTGCCGCCGCATGATCATGACCCACGTCGACCTCATCGAGAAACTCCTCAAGTACGACCACTCGCGCTTACTTGGCGGCTCGGGAGCGACAGATTGCTAACCGGCTGATTATTTAGATACACCCCCGACGGCCGAAGCGAGATCAAGCAGAAGCTCAACGAACTGGCGTAAATTACAAAGCCCGCATCGAAGCAGCGTGCAGGCTTTCATCGGACGGCGTTTTGGGTTACTTTTTTCTTCTCTGCTAGATGGTATGGCGTATAACAAGGGAGCTCTCGCGATATTCCAATTACAGACACGTTTATATATTCAAATGGATGTCTCAGCGTCTGTCAACACAAAGTTAAGTGTGACGGCAAGGTGGCCAATGCGAGCGGAGAGAGGTGAGGGCAGGCATAGAGGTCGAAGCCGTGCCCAAGGGGCGGAATATGTGCCTTGGTCGGCCGGAATCCTACTAGGTATTTCCCTGGTCTGCTATAAAAAGTGTTCTGCAAAGATCCTGCAATGGTTTCGGGTGGCGGGGTATGACTTTGCAGCGAGCCCGATCCTCTTACCGCGGCTGTACGTTACACGGCGGGAAGGCGTTGACCATGGCTGAGCACGCATGTCATAGGGTGCATGATGTAAGAGTAGCCATGTGGGCAGCCTCACCGGTATTACACGTCAATGATTATGAATTTTGGCTTACTTCTGCGAGCCGAAAGGTTGTGAGCTGTGTAACATATTGCCTCCACGTCATTCAGCAGGCAGTCCAGCGTGTGGAGGTGCGGATACGGCCACCTGGTGAGCACAGCCCGGCAGGCCACCCTAAGAATTGACCGGCCGATTGAACGGAGCCTGCCTACTCCGTAGAGACTCGGTCAACCTTGGCGTGCCTACACGACGGCAGGGAGTGTGTGTGTGTCGTGTTAGTGGTGGTGGTCTGCCAGAGACGCGACTTGGCGCTCAAAAGGAGGTCTGTCTGCAAGCTCGGGACTTGCACGGTGCAGGAAGTGCCGCCTCGATGGAGCGAAGTATTGTGCTGTCAAAAGTAATGGCCACGAATGCACCATCAGCGGTGCCATGCGTTGGGTGGCGTTGTACAGCAATATGGACGGAATTTAGGATGGATTCTAAGACGGACGAGAACTCATAAGCGACGCATCGGCTGAAACCCACTGTGGCTATTCGCTGGCTCCAACCAGCGGCGTCCCAAGGCGGCAGTTGGGGTAGCAGCGGTAAGAGAAGACATCAGCCGGCGACGGACTTGCAATATCGCCTCTCGGAGTAAATCCGTAGTTCGCTAGTTCTGTTCTTTCCAGTTATCCCCACCAGAGCTTGGGCAGCGTGGCAGCTTTGTTGTGCAACCATGTCGCGATCGTCGTGTGAGCTCAAGATGGTTTAGTGTGGAGGCCCCCGCTGAAGCTGTGGGATGGGTGTTTAAGGAAGAACGAGAAAGCGAGCACAATGGACGTGAAGCCGCCGGGCCCAGATTGCCGGGACCAAGCAACCAGTCACAATTGGGCTGCGGAGTAGACCAGGCTGTCTGTCTCACGAAGGCGACATGTAAGTCGGTTGGGCCCAGACCCCGAGAGCAGCCTGGCCACGCTCCCACGCTAGAAGGCGACATGGATGTCTATGGAATGGCGGTAGCAGGCAATGGCCATTCTATGAGTAGCTGAGTGGCCGACAAGGCAGAACAGACTGGAATATTGATAGCTGAAGGGTGTAATGCCGGGTTTTTGTGCAGGCTGGGCGAGGCTGAACTCAGCAGTCCGGCCGGTGCCCTATTCAGGGAGCGAAGCGGCATCGATTAACAAAAACGATTGTTGCAGTGGTGTCGGGCCAGAGCTCAGACCGTCGATAAAGGTGGTTTGGGTGGCTACTAGACCAGATAAAAAAATCACGAGTGTTGAAAGAAGCAACCCTCCACACCATCTCGCAGCATTCTCAACAATCGTTGGCTAATGACAGCCACGCACCAGAATTTAAGCGCCGAAGCCTGTCGCCCTGCATGAAGGGCCCACGGCCGGCGGGCCAGTGAAGGTCGATACACTACCTGCAGCCATACCCCGGTCCAGGCGTGTTTTGACTGGGCGAGGAAGAGTTACTCCAGAGGACGAACACCATGGGCCATGGCTATGCCTTTGTCGGGATAGTGTTGCAGCCTCGCGACGAAGCTTGGCAGATGGTGTGTTGTAGTCTAGGCCCGAGTCCGCGCAGTATGCGCCGGTGCCAGATGATCGGGATTTGTAAAGGAAAACCGGAGGAGATGAAAATTAGACAACCATGTCGAGCGGGTTTATTCCGGTGATGGATGAAAAGTCGATGCTGGCTTGTGGGTATTGTGGTTGACGATGCTGGTGTTTGTGCAGAAAGCTAACCCCGCCTCAGCCTGTTGGTGATTTTTGATGCCTGTCCACGAGCTTGCGAGGGCAAGCCTTTGGCGGTTACCAGTGGTTGCCTGCAGCCTGCAGGGGACCAAGACATGGCTTTTTTGTAAGTCAGCAGTCGGATGGTCACATCATCAAGGTGCCTTGGGACACGTTCACTAAAAGAGGCCTAAGAGAGTAAAAAATCAGGAATAATTCATGAAGAAGGCTGGGCGAAATTCCCCGTGTTGTGCAACCAGTTCACCTTTTGCTCCAAGTTGTCGTTACACGATCCACCGTAGTGACTCCGTACAAGATGGGGTGGCCGCACAAGAAGGCTGACATCGACGGAAGCTGGCTGACCGGCCCCGAGTTCTGAGCGCTAGCAATATTGAGAGTATGTAAATTGTTTATAATATAATAATAATAGGTGGCTAAATTCTACCTGGATCAACGCCCTCTGTTGTTGATACTGGACGAACATGTGCTGGGAAGGACAGCACTTGATGTATCACGCAATGCAAGTGCAGGGCATTTCAACGCCGCTCTACCAATAGTCAAGATCCTGGGTCAAGATGCGCAAATAATGGAGGGGGAGTGCAGCTCTGGCGGCCGAGGCGCCTGTCTACCGTAATAGCTTGAGCTTGACTGCATACCTGCGCAGCAACGCAAAACACGCAGCGGCTGAAGTTACCAATTGCATAGGTAGGCACTCAGCACTGTAGGTAGCCACAAAAGTAGCCCATGACTGCGTAAGCAACCAGCTCTCTTGTCTGATGTCTCATTATCATGCCAAATCTTGCCTGCGCATTGTGACATTACCCTCCACGTCCATTCCCGGCCAGCGAGGCGCAGAAAAAAGGCAGCTAAGATGGGAAGAGGCGCATCTGCAGGACCGCACGACAGGGATTTCCCTCCACATTTTGGGTCCCAGCGGCCAACATGCATGGAAAGTAGAGCAGAGGTAACGCGCCTGCATCCGCCAGTTGTATTGCTACATGCTAGTACCTGGTCTACCTGTCAAACTGTTAATTGCCCTTGATCATTGTCAAGTTTAATATGGTCAATTCAGGGTCAAGCTTGTTACTCTCGTCCCTCGCAAGCCCGCAAGCCCGCAAGCCAGTCATCGAATGAAGCCGCCGCCGCCGCCGCCAACCAGCTGCATGCAGCCTGCACCTTGCGCACCACACCCGCGCAGCTCCATCGCCCGTTTGCTCTCTTCTCTTCTTTTAAGCTGCTGCTTCCATCCACCACATTTTATCCTCTCATCCTTTCAACCTCACCCTCAGCCGTCATCCTCCTCGTCGTCGTCGGTCTCGTTGCAACCTGCTTCGGCTTGACCAACTCCATCGTCGCCCCAAGCCTCACATCTGCGACCGTTTCAGTGCCCTCTGCAGTTGGGCTTGTGGCTCCCGGCTCCCCCACCCGGCCTCTCTCTGTCCGGCCAGGCGCTTTACCATAATAGCTAGCTACTTTGACAGCCCTCCATCCCACCTTGTCGCAGCCGCCTCAAGCTCTTCGCTCGGCAAACAATATATACAGCTCAAGGCATACTCAAGGATCTGATATTTGCTCCAGCAACCGCCAGTCCTTTGGTGTATATATATCCTGCGCCAATTGCACCCAATCTGCAGTGTACAGTCTGCAACCCACTTTGGCCGTTGCCTCGCACCTCGCCATGTCCCTCGAACCTCTTGCCTTCCATTCAATTTGCGATAGCTCATCCTTCAGCATGGCTCGTCAAGGCGATTCGTCTGCTAGCACAAGCTCTCCTTTATCCCCTCTCGTTTTCAGACCTCGGTATATCTCTAACCTCTTCTCGCATACGTCGTTGATCTTCTGCTATTAACACCTGCACTTCAGATCTTCTCCTCCATCGGCGACGGGCTCCGGCTCTCTGCGCCCTAGCTCCGCCAACAGGATCTCCTCCAACCCCAACCCAAACCAGCTGCTAAGCCCCAGCGATTTGGTCGGCCCTTCGCCTGTTACTTCAAACGGCACAGAAACTACCGAAATCGAGGATGATGTCGCCGACGACCTGCTCAGTCCCCAAGACGGCGACCCCACACAAAATACCGAGGTGGCCTTTCCTCCTGTTCCACATTGCAGACTTGAGACTGACAAATTGCAGCTTTTACCGCTTACTACGACACTTTCTGATAGTGTCCATCAGCAGGGCACAGAAGAGTCAAACTCCGTAATCCATGCTCCCGAGAGCTTCCGGAGCTGGGTAGGCGAGCATCAATTGCTCCACGAGTGCGAGCTCTGCTGACAGTACCCGTAGACCTCCAAAGAGTCTACGACGCGCCAAAGCCAAACTGGCGAAAAATCATCACCGAGAATGGACGAAGCCAAGTTGCCTTCCAGCCCTCCAAGCGTGAGAATATACCAAAACGACCTGCTGCGAAACGACTGACTGTTTACAATTACAGGCCTACCATAATCTCCCTCCCGTAAAGACGGACATTAAGCCTGTGAGGTACAGCCTGGACAGTGCCACCCCGCGCGCCCAAGACCTGCAGGACATGCTATCTGAAAGCAGTCGCTTGCGCTCTAGCAGCACAAGCAGCCTCGAAAGTGGGTTGTTTCGAAGCAGATCACGGGACCCGATTGACTTATTTGGTAGAAATCGAGGAGCAGACAGAAGCCGAAGGTGATGATGATGACCTTTATTCCGACGGCGAAGGACTTTTCGGCAGGGCGCAGCTTCGAGGACAACACAACGAGATAGAACGACTCAATCTTTTGTTTAATACAGCATGGACATGCTGTCTCGAATTCGGCAGCTACAACACACGGCGCAGAAAGCGAGACTTGAACAGCTCTTCAGTCTCCGACACTCATGTTTATGCCTGGCAGACGTGTTGGAAGCTCTGTGAGCGACTTTACAACGATGAAAGCAGCGAAAAAGATTCCCTCAATGTCCGCGACGGCTTGAATTTGTGCCGCAAGTTCTGCCAGGCGTTGTTCGAACTCCGCCCAAGAAAGGATGAGGTATTCGACTCCATGCTGCGCGTCATTTTTGAATTGAACAACCAGTAAGTATCCACCGCTGTCTGGCATTTCCTGTCCATCGGCATACTCATAATAAATAGTCTTTACAGTGGACAAGATAACCGGAACCTGCCCGAAGAGTTCAGAGAGCGGACCCTCGACTTTTACGTCACCATCTGTCACCGACTAATGAAACAACGGACCACTTTGCAGGATGACTCGGACAGAATTTTGAAGGCCTGCTGGTCCTTGACAGAAGTTCTCTTCAGTATCCGTCAAAATCGACGAGACGGGAACCCTGCAGACGAAACCCTTCTTGTTGCTGCTATTGAAGCTACTTACAATCTTAACGACTTGTTCCGCGAAGGACTCAGTGCATCCAGGTCCGAGAGAAGCACGCCCCGGCCCAGCCAGACGAGCTTCTCCTATCATTCTCCGGAACACACGGGCAGGGAAAGTCGTTCTTCCAACCATTCCTCGCGCTCCAAGAGAGATACCAGCAGCAAAGGGTCATCATACCAAGAGGAACGGCCAAGAAAGCCGCCCAAGGTGCCCGAGACCCCAGTCACCGAGTTTGAAGATACTCCGATATCTCCGGAGAGCCGATCCCCCCAGATGCCCAACATCATGGTCCTTGGTCCTAGCAGCGATGGTGGTCGAGGCAGTCGCTGGCCCAGTAGCGCTTCCAACTTGTCCAGCTACTCCCACAATAGTAACCGAACATCGAGCACTGCCACCACAACTACAGCCACCGAAGACCTCAACGTGACGCGTGCCAAAGTTCTCGTTTTGCGCGCCGCTGTTCAGCTTGGGTTCAACAAGGAGGCTATTGTAGATGTAAAAACGGGCAATACGGCACTGCAGAAATTTGTATCGGAACTGCAGCCTGGAGCGTTTGGCTCTCTTGCCACGCATGCCACTTTGCTACAGCAGTACAAAGAGTCCATTCTGACTGATGGCTTCGTTCCGCGAAGCAGCTTTGTGCTGTCCTCGCGGACGAAGAGAGTGTCTGTTCAAGACTTGGCCAAGTCTGTGCAGATCATGATCAGCACATCCCAGTCCCGATATGGTTACTTGAGAGAGCTGTTCAAATTTGTGTGCAGCTTTCCGCTCGAAGAGGCGGATTCTCGACGCAACCTCATCATACAAGTCTGACACCGCTATTGCGGATCGACCAGAGAAACGAAAATACCCAGGCGGGTGAAGGCGGCCGCCTTCACTGCCTGCGCTGCTCTTTACCGCAAGAGGTTGCAGCGTAGCGACTCACGCGGAAAGCATGGGCGCATACTACATCACTTCAGTTGTTGGTTCTTCACGAGCATTTCACCGCTGCCAAAAACTTTCAGGCATAGACAAAGATGACAGACTAGCTGTTGTCGGTGTAGCCGCGGGCTGAATGATCCGCAGCTCGAGTTACCGGCTGAGGCACCAAGCCGCCTTTTTCGTCTATATTCGGCGTCGTGGCACATTTGCACTCATCAACCATCACACCCGTACTCATCATCACCCACCCACACACATCACAGACACAGCAAGATACCCCCAGCATTCTTACAGACGAGACATGACCACTTGTTTTCTATTCCTGCATTTCTTTTTTGATATGGGCGTTTATATACAAGGCACATTTTCCGCAATCAGATGACCAATTCCAAACTCTCAATTAAAACATTGTAGTATTGATTACAAAACAGTGAAATATCCAAATTCAAGCCATAACTCGAGAAAACAGAAATCGACAAAGGTATCTGTAAGAGAATAGCGACGTGCCTGAGATGGCCTGATAAAAAGCATACGCCGGAGAGGGCAGATAGCAGAATAATAACCAAGAAAGCAAATGTCCAAAGGTGTAGGGGGTATCATACGAAGAGCAAAAAGACCTTATCCAAACCAAAAATGTAACGCAAAAGGCAGCCGATCCCGCCTTATATTAGCTTTTGATAGGTGCGAAAACGCAGACACTGACTTGACAAGAGGGACATGCAATGTCACCGACCTCTTGACAAGTTTATAAAAACAAGTATTATGCAATCGCTCTGCCTTTCCCTCCCTTCTCGTTGATTCAAAAGGAGGAGGTGCAATCCTAAAGAATGAGGTGACATCTTGGAAGGGGATTGGGAAGGCATAGCTTCGCTCGCAAGTATACAAATATAAAAACCTCCTGCTCAGCTCGAGAGACTTGAGCTCTTCTTTTTCTCCCGAAACCAAGCAAAGGAGTTACAACAACATTCAACGCAAAGGGACAAAAAGAAATGAAGCAAACAAAAATGCGAAGTTGCCTCGGGTGAGATGGCCCATAGTAACGCAAAACATACCAACACGACAGTAGAGATAGACTTACGGCTACTCCACGACTTTCCAAGGATCCATGCTGCCTTTGAAACAGATGACAGATCCAGAAAGAAGGGCAGCATGCAGCCGTAGCATCATAGAATAATAGCGACTTCCGGACATGTCATTCAGTTACCCTTCCAGGCTGAAGACTTCTGCTGGAGTCTGTCTGGCGACACTGCATCGTCGACACTGGATGGTGTCTATGCCTGGAGCTCGGCGGTGGATTTGGACTCTCACAGAACGTTCTCAAGATTGATAAAATCCGCAATGTTAAAGTCGTCCACTTCTCCGTCTTGCTCCTTCGTATTCTCAGTATCGTTGCTGGTCCTAGCAAGTAGCTGCTGAAGGTGCTGGATGCTGATGACCTGATAGCTGAAAGTACTAGGTTGTCTGACAGGAGTGTGTTCCTGCGAATTCTCATAGGCAGCCTGACCTCCCTCGGAGGGCGGCTCGCTCTGCTGTGACTCTCCATGTGAGAGTGGCATGCTCTGCCGCGACTCTCCACGTGAGAGCGGCATGCCCTGTTGCGACTCTCCACGTGAGAGCGGCAAGCTCTGTTGCGAGTCTCTATAGGAGAGCGGGACGCTCTGCAGCGACTCTCGACGTGAGAGCGGCATGCTCTGCTGCAATTGCCCATGTGAAAGCGCAGGGGACGGGTAAGGCTCTCTGTTGCGCTCGTAGGGGTTCTGCATACCTTGTGCTGGTTCCTGCTGGTTCTCTTCCGTCTCTCTGGATGTGGCCAAGTACTGCTCGGGGGCATTGAAGACAGCCTCCGGCGCGGCGGGCGCCGAGTATTGAATTTCCTGCAAGTGAGGTCCTTGGGTCCCGTTCAACGGCCCTGTCCTCAGTTCCTGGCCGTGATTGCCCGTGTACGCCACTGGCGCCGCAGATTGTCTTTCCTGCAGGTAATTTTCTGGGGTCTCTATCCACCACTGAGTTGAAAGCTCTTGACCGTGATTGCCCACATACGTCGCTTGCTGGGGATAACCGGCCACGGGGGGCTGGTGGCCCGAGTAAGGATTCATCGTCCAATGTGGCTGCTCGCTCGCAAAGGTCTCCTGTTGAGCAATTCCTTGTGCTTGTTGCATGCCGTGGCTGAAGTGTGCCTGTTGTGTGGACGGGGAAACGTTGGCTGGCGGCCAAAGCATTGGAGTCTACGGAAGAGGGATTAGCAGCCGATCTCGATGAACATACGCAGACGATCATCTTTAGCTTTGGGCAGAGGGCCATTGAGTTGACTCACTTGGTTGGCGGGGTACTGTGGTTGAGGAATCCCAGGCATCTGCAGCCGCTCGATATTTTGTCGCATCCCATGCACTTGCTGCCTGTTCTGCAGCTGTCTCTCGACCTGCTCGTCCGCATGTACCGCCGCCTGTGCCTGCTGCCAGGCAGCAGCTCGTGCTGCTCGGTGTCTGCGCTCAGCTCTGTCAGCCCGGGATGCTGTATACATTATAGAACTTCCGGAGAGGTTGGCTCGTCGCGGTACGGGTACAGGCGTCTCTGTGGGCTGTCGGGGGTTGTTGCTGGCAGTAGGGTGTCTATTTGCATGAGTTAGCCATGTCTTCAGTGTCAAGCACGAACAACTTCAAATTTTAAGTGACTGGTGCAGGTACTGTGACTGCAGTCTTACCGAGCTGTAGTGTAGTGGTTTGCCGCGGCCATACCGCTGTTGCCGCCGTTGAAGCCTTGGTCAACGTTGCCATACTCCTCCGTGGGCTGGCTGGAGTTCAAACATTGGTCAACGTTGCCATGCACTTCCATCGAATGGCAGGCCATGACTGTGTAGTTTTGTCCAAGGGGCATAATTGGTAGCTTAGCCTCCTCACTGATCGCTGGCTTGACCAGAAATGCAACTCCAGTAATTGCAGGGCAGCTGCGCTCCCGCGATATTATAAATTAGCCGTCAATGTCACGGATTCGTAGGTGTAGACGAACTGGGGGTGATGTCGGTATACATCTGAACTTACTTGAAGGCGGGATCTCTCCCATACCTGCCCTTGAGGTATTTGTGTTGATGCGACTTGAGTTCTCGCCCGAATCTTTTCTTGAAGCCTTCGCATACCAGATCCTCATTTCTGATCTTGAATTCAAACACCTGCTTCACGAACCAGAGGATCTCGTCATCGCTGTACTGTGGCTTTCCGGCCATCGTCCTGTGATGGAGGGATTCGATCAAGTATCGACTGAATATCGGCAGACAAATCCGTGTCAGTGATTGAAAGGGAGCGATGGCGCCACAGCAAGAGCTGAGAGGAGTGACAAGGGCAAGTTTTCAACCAGTGGGTTAAGTAGGAGGAGGAGAATGGGATAGACTCACAATTCGAATGAATTGTCAGAGCAAGCAGTTTGAGAAAGCCTAGGTATGCTTTTTTGAGCAAAGTTGCCGCGATTGCTTTGATGCTTGAAGTCGCACGCGGTTCGTTGTTGGAGGTGAAAGGAAATGTAAGCGCAGTGGGTATATAGAGCAGCCTTCGCGCCGATGACTGCAGGAAGAAGAAATGAAAAAGAATAAAACAGCCAGAGGTCCAAGAATATATTGTTGCCCAAAAGAAACTTTTTCGAATATTTTGAAAGTAAAGTGTATTGCAGCACGTGTGGCTTGTAGTAGCGCCCAAGGGTGACGATGCAAACCACCAGGTGGTGTTCGGGAAGGCTCAAGTCTTTATAGGAGTCCAGAAATAGATATTCAAGTTCTACATCATTCCTTCTCCCGCCCCCTCAAATCCAAATCGAGATTAGTCGTAACGCCTCTCCCACCCTACTTGCCTTGTTCTACGCTATGGCTTGCAATATTTGGGCGAAGAGAAGCAGGAAACATCACTTATTTGGAGAGATTTCTGATATATTGATGAATCACTGTCCAGATCCAAATTCCTGGCGCTAGAAATAGCAATTAATCCCAAGTAGACGAGAAAAACTCGCCTCTATTTTCATGTCGACGACGTCGGCGGCGTACTCGTGGCTGCTCCTTTTTTTCGTCCAATAGATTTGTGAAGTCGTCTCCGTGTCGTTTAAACCTGCAACATGCGTTATTCTTCTTCGTCCTTCCCATAAAAGGGCACGAGGCCGCGACTTTGGGGGGCATCTGGGCAACACGAGCCTGAAATTGAGCGTTCCTTCTACACGCTATCACGCTCATGGCTGCATAGAGGCTGCTAATAAAGATGACACCACTCTGCATGTAGATCTGTGCCATATGAGTCCATACCTTTAGCGTCTCGCCCTGACACTTTTTTCCTAGCAAGACCACTCTCCATCTCCGTGTGCGGCTTGACTCTGTATCAACATGTCGTGTTACCGGTAGAACTAGAGTGCATACTGTATGACCGCGTTTGAGTGCTGGCTTGTAATACCTACCGCTTGGTATCCCACCACTAATTGAACCCGTCTGTCGTGACTTGTCATGTCGTGTGTGCGTCATGTCGACCGTTCATTGGTCGCTGTTGTTGCGTCACCCTCTTCCCGGCCGCTGCCGAACTGGCAGGCTCAGTCCTTACCGACCGGAAAGGCGGCACGAACTGTCATGGTGCTTCAAGTCGTACAGCTCCAGAATATCCCATTTTCTGCGCAAATGATGCAAGCCGATGACCGCACGCACAAAGACGACGATGGAGCTGGTCGGTTGTCGCCCAAAAGGCGGGAGAAATGAGGCGAGGAGCCGTGCTCGACCCCCTACCGAGTGATTTCTAGTCCGTATTGGCGGCTTTGTAAGATAGGTAGGAGCAAATCACTGGATCTTGAGGCAGTCTGGAGTGAGTCGAAGAGCTGGAGAAATGGTGGGTAGGAAGCAACCTTCTTTGGCAGGCAGTTGCGATGAAGGTCGAGAGCATCAGGGAACGGCCACACCCACGAGGAGGTGCAGACCGGCTATGTTGATCTTGGCAGGATTCAAGCGTCTTCATATCTGGAAAGAGGGATGTCGCTTCAGGTTCGTTTCGTTGAGGAACCAAAGCGTACGATGTGAAAATGCGGTGCAAATGGTGGCGTGGTCATGAGAGCTGTTGGCACCATGATGATTCGCAACCTGTCCTCCGAAAGCGGTCAACCGGCATCGACCACCACTTTATGGCCCTTCTGATAATTCCTTCTTGTCTGCTTTTCTATGGCTTAATTCGTACGGTCTATTGTCTATGTCGTCGTCGTCGAGTGCTGTCGCCAAACTTCTCTCTCGACTTCCTCTGCCAACAGCGTGACCGCCCCCTCGCGAAACGATTTCCAGCCTGTGGCGAACGCTCCATTTACCCGTCTCGTTATATTTGTTACTGTTGTTGCCGTTACCGCTGTTGTCGTACCCGCTCCGGTCATCTTTGCGTGCAAACCTGTCCTTTTCTTTGCAGAATAAAGGCGGCCCCAGGACGAACATGCTCGTCCGAACTCTTCTATAGACATGATATCGGCCGCATCGCGCTTCGTAGGCATGACTACAACTTTATTCTCGAATCGAGCTCCAAGTTGCGAGAAATGGCCAACTCAGCAATTCAAAATGGTTGTCGCACAAGAGTCAGCGGCCAACACGAGCTAGGCAAATAACCACATCAGCGTACGTCACCACCTACCATTTACCGACAATTTACCAAGGCTTTCCATCAAACTTACCAGAAACCGATGCGGCTCGCCGAAGAGCTCATGGCTCGTTTCATCTCGCTTCCTCACGTTAGGCATCCGACCAGTGCCTCTCCGCGGCATACCGCCACGACCTGTTTGTTGGCCACCACAGTATGCCCCGGATTCGGCAAATTGACGAGCAGATCGCTTAGCGTCACATCATCTTCGAGAGAGCGATGGCTGCTAGACTCAGTAGACCTGAGCTGGTGCTGGGCTCAAGCACAGGCGGCTGGCCCAGTGACTCGTCGAGAAGCCGAACCAACGACGTCGCGCTAAGCCGTGGCAACTACTGCGATGGCATTTGCGCGCTTGCCCACATCTTGGACTGTAGACAGGCCGATGTCGCAAATGCTGGCTCGCAGAGCACTAGCTCAAACGGCTCGCAGCCTGGCGCCGCAGAAGGCCAGCGCCCACGCGATATCACCGACAGCCATACCCCCCGCAGCATTATGATATGAATGGGCGGGCCGTCGCCCAGTACTTTCTCGCGTTATTAATCGATAACGGCGATGCGAGTGAGACCCCTACGAGGGAAGATATGTACCGCGTTTCGACCTGTAACGCTGGACGGCGAGCAATGGCGCTCTTTAAGCTGTGCCGTTAGCTCGGGCCCAACTCTAGACGGGCCAGGCCGGTGAGGAGCTCGTCTCTAGTAGCTGAGCTGTTGCCACATCTGCAGCAGATACTTCGTGGCCCGAGCCATAGATGGATGACAGCCGGCGGCGCTGTTTGTCTCTCCGAAACACCCGAGGTGGAGAACAACGGCGAAGCGATACTCGAGACAAAGCTTTGTAGATGACCCCTGTTTGTGTCGCCTCTCTTTGACTTGCACTGACTCTGTATCTAGCGCCAAATCCTAGAGCCGCACATAGGACCTATTT
This sequence comes from Beauveria varroae, assembly GCA_030780425.1. Lineage (NCBI taxonomy): Eukaryota > Fungi > Ascomycota > Sordariomycetes > Hypocreales > Cordycipitaceae > Beauveria > Beauveria varroae. Next base: position 51,442 of record JAPFUP010000201.1, read on the forward strand.
ACATACACACAAAGATCCGTGTAAGTCCACACACAAAGCCCACTAGTCCTCTCGAGCAGCCACTCATGGAAGACCATCGCGGCAGCACGAATAGTCACAAGTTAAAGCATTCATAGTACCATATCCATCTATCCAGGCAAATTCAGCCCCCACCTTCCTCCTCCACGCATACGTTGGTTTTGGCCTGACGAGAGTTCCCCAGAGGCCCCCACCCCCGCCACAAGTCGAGATCCCGTCAACGTGGGCCTTCGCTGGACCCCTTCGGATCGCTGCCGTGATACTGGTATTATTTGCAAATGCCTCACATCCTACCTACCTATGAACTATGTTAGACACCCGTCGCCCGACCCTAGCCTAGTAGGACAAAGGCCTCTCGAGGGCTAGCTCTACTAGTATCGAGCCATGTTACGTTTAGCCCGTTTCAGAGTACCGACGGAAGCACTCGCGGAGCGCGTAGCCACTACGTTGGCCAAGTACAACATGAAAACCAAGCTGGTTCACGACACGGTTCGTTGGCAACAGACGACATAGAAAAGCATTCAACATGCATGAAGGGAAGGATAATTTACGAACGTTCTGGTTGTTTGTTATTCAAATTTCTTTTGTATCATTGTGGTATCTGTAAACAATCAAATCATCAAAAAGCAAGCCAAAACTGGCTGTAAAGGTCCTGTAGATGCAAGTCCCCCCCCCCCCCGAAAAGATATACATCCCGCGACTTATGCAACATATTTTCCTGGGGTTTATCACCTGTCCCCTTTTTAACAAAACGCTGTGCGCCCGGCGGAAGAAAAAGAAATCAAATAACCCCAGTATCTCAAAAGAGAGCAGCCAAAACTCAAGCTATGCGCATGCCTCATTGCTTCCCCGTCCTGTAAAACTCCTTCTTCATCGTCTCCAGCTTATGCCGCATCTGGAGAAGATGCTCGATTTGTGCCTGAGCGGGATTTTCCAGCGCCTCTATCTCGTAGTGCAAGGCCTCGTACTTGTTGTAGTAATGCTTGAATTTTGTCGCTCTGTCCAACACTTCTCGGGACACTCCTTGTATTGCCGGACGTTTCACAGCGCCCGCCCTGCTGTCCACCTCTGCCTTGCGTTTCTTCACGGGCGGTCGGCGATCCGATTCAATTTCGGATGCATTCGTAGGCGGTGACGTAGCTAGTGGTGACGACTTCAGTGGCGATGTGTTCTTGGCCTTGCCTGTCGTTGTCTTCGTAGCGGTGCGAGCAGTGTTGTGCAGAACCGGCGCTCGATCCTTGAGCTTCGAGCTAGTCTGTGGCGGGGGCTTCTGCTTCAGCCTCTTGGCCAGTGGAGTACCCGAGCTTGAGCTGGATTCCTCGTCATCATGGTAAGGTCGCTTTTCGGGCGCCGGTTTGCTGGCAGGCTTGACGGCAGGCTTAGCAGTAGGCTTAGCGGCAGGTTTCGGTGCAACGCGTGGGGGAGGCTCCTTGTCAACTACTGGCTTCGGCTTTGCCTTCGATTTCGCGAGCGGTGCTTCGTCCCCTGACGAATCCGAATTTTCAATGATGGCTTGCGACAGAAAGCGTCCACCATTTGACTTGACACCAGCAGTCTTACTGACAGCAGCCTTGGCCTTGGTTGGTGAAGGTTTGGGCAAGGCAGGCTTCGACTTGGTTGTTGACACTGGCCGCTTAGGCTCCGGCTCTTTGGTTGTTTTCGCCGGTTTCGAGACACTGTTGGCGGAATTCGTCCTCGACATGCTCTCGCCACCAACTCGGCTTCGGTCGCTGGTGAAACTTTGATTGTCTCCGTCATCCTTGTTGGAAGTTGAGCTGTCGTCGGCTTTTTGTAACTTGATTTTTGGGGCTGGCTGTGCTGGGCCTTTTGCTAATGATGCTTGAAGCCGACTAAGGCACTTGCCTTTACCACGCTCTTCCTTCGTGAGAAGCCTCTGCCATTCAGGTTCGAATGCGGACAAGCGCTGCTTATCGTACTGTCGGATAGCACTTTCGATGGCGGTTTGCCGTTCTTCCTGACTATCGTAGTCGTAATTCCAGACGTCGAGCTCTTTCCAGAAAGGCTTTTTCAGGCTCCAACACTTGGTGTCAGAATTGTACTCGGCCGTCTTTTCCAATACAGATTTGAAATCTTCCGGTAGACCACCCCATTTTCGCCGCAAGTGGTCAACGGACTTTTCGCCAGTAGCAAGCTCATGAACCAGAGACACTCTTTGCTCCTTGTTTCTTTCGAAAGCCTGCTTCGCTGCTGAAGGTGCGGGTGCGGTCGCTGAAGGCGGATTGGGATTCGGTGACGTCGCTATCGATCGGGGAATAGCATTATAACCGGAGAGAATCTTACTCTTCTTGCTGGTTTTGCCGACATGGGGAGCTCTTTCGATCAGTTGTGTTCTACCAACAAGTCAGTATGAGCAGGCTATTGTCGTAGAATGCATGCCACGTGGACGAGACGTACCTTTCCTTAGCGGCTTCGTGGGCTGCCAGCCCGTTTTGCATTGTTTCAGCACCAGAACCGAGTCCAGAGCCTTCTCCCTTGTTCGAAGACGTGGGTTTTTGCTTCGTCTTGCTCTGAAGGGGCTTCGTGAACAGATCGGTGGTGATGGGCAGTCTGGCGGCCAAACGAGATGACTCGTAGGGTCGCGTTAAATAGACATCGTAAGGTGAAGAGGTTTCGGGACGCGCTATACGGTGAGACTTGTTGCCATAGTGGAGGGTCTAGCCGCCGCAAGTTAGCATTCAAGAGCTTCTCTAGGCGCCGTTCGAGGGCCAGTCCAGACTGCATGGCTTCGCAAGTTCCGAGACAGATGCAAGCTATATTGCGGCAGAGCTCAAGTACTTACAGGATTCTTTCCAAGAGCAAGCTGGATAGAATCCCCATCGCGGGCGGCTCGGAGGAGGCTGTCGACGATGCCTCCACTCAGCGAGAGAGCAAAGGCTTGAGGTGGAAGAGGGGTGTCCGGGCCGGAAGGGCCCTGCAACAGCAGACCGGCCTCTGGAACCTTGAGGCAGTCCATCATGTATGCTAAAATATGATAACGCAGTAATCGTGACGGAGCGGAAACAAGAGGCGGATGTTATCGACTAAGAAGGCGTATTGTGAAGCGAGGGTAGCTTGAGCGAGTAGCGAGAGCGGTCGAGAGGGAAAGCGAGAGCGAGCGCAGAAAAGTAGCTAAGATCGAGGAGAGAAATGTTATCGAGGTTGCATAATGTCTTGTCAAGGGCCGGCCGAGGGTCGAATAGCGTAGAGGAGGAATTATATGAGTGAGCGTGACCGGCAACCGGCGATGGCGATGTAGAGGTGCGGACCCCACAGGGCCAGCAGTGCAAGGAAGCGAAAGACGGCCAAGTGGTGCGACGCGATATGGTCAATGATGTTGTAGAACGGGATACAAGAGACGCTAAGCAACCTGACACCGGTAGAGGCGGTCGAGAGTGCGGTGGAAGGAAGAAGAGTAAGAGTGAGGCACGAGCTTGGAAGTTGGATAATATGAAGGAGGAGGATATGAGGCGCTGGCAGAAGAGCGAGAGTTCCTGGGCTGGGTGGGCTGGGGTGGGGTGGACTGGGCCGGGCGAGGCGAGGTACCTGGGTGGATAGCATGGGTAGGTGGATGGAGAGGTACCTCCACTAAATCGGTAGGTTTGGTAGAGTGGTAGAGTTGTTGAGTGGTGCTGCTAAGTTGGAGTCTTCCGTGACAGGCTGGGGCTGGCCGTCACTAGTGGAGTGGGTGCATGTATGTAACTGACAGTAAGAATGGCGACAGAATCTACCTATGTGCCTGGCAATTGCCTACCAAGATACTACGTGAAGAATGTCGGAGGCTATCATTTACTGATAATAGGCAATTTTAGCGTGGGCGTGGGCGTGGGAGCGGCGTGGGAGTGTGGCAGCCGGCCTAGGCCTGGCCGATGCCTGCTGGCAGTGGTGGGCAAGTGGTGGGCAATGGGTGGGAGCCTGTGGGAGCCTGGCGAGTGGGGACGAGCTGGGTGTACGGTCATGATGGTGCACCTGTGGCGTGCGGGTGGCAAGGTGGTCCGTTTGTCGGAAATGTGTAGATGCTTGAATGGGTTTGGAGTGTTTGGACGACCATGTCACAGACTTTCTTGGCTTCAATCTTCAATATGTTCGGCACGGGCTTGCAGAGGTCGAGGCAAAAAGACTGTGCTAGACAACTAGAGTAGGACGAGGTGTGTGCCACCGTCTGTGGGCAAAGCAAACATGTGCCACTCCAACAGCGCCAGAGGCAACCTTTGGAGAATATACTTACAGGGCGCAGGGCGCTGAAATCGATCCACCGTCTCATGTCCAGGTTGCAACTAGCGTTACCTCGTACAACGCATCGCCGTATCCCTATTACCTCAGTACCTAGGCATCAACAGATCACGCGCATGCCCAGTGACGCTCCGAGAAACTGTCGTGTTTCCTACAAAGGCAGTCATTTCGATACTTGCTCCTCCTTCGGCGGCATACTAGGCGAAGCTTGGTGCCACGGGTGTATAATTTCTAGATAGGTTGATACAGTTCGATGGCGAGTCGTGCCTCAGCGCTAGTGCCTTTGCCAGCCTTGACCAGCTGCCGGTAGTCGGTACTAACTACTCCGTCCTCAGCGACTATTACCAATCTGCACTACCATGTCACTTTATAGTGAATGTTCTCAACACCGTACGTCTACGGACTCGCCATATGATAAAGTTGCAGCTAATGGATGTCCACTCAGCATTTGCCTAGTGCCTAGGTACCGACCTGGAGCAAGTTGGACGGGTTGAGATGCAAATGGTCAACTGGTGCTCCGGCCCGTGGTGGGCAGATGTGGGTGCTGTGGGCTGTTGCTTTGCAGTTGCCAGCAACCAATAATTACCACGAATAGAAGCACTTTGGAGCAAGGCAAGGCAAGTAAAGTAGCAGGTACCAAAGCACCTTGGCATTCCAACACCTGATCGCCCAGTAGCTGCTACTTTCATAATAGACGATATCAGTAAGGTAGATACAGTCTCACCACAACCACTGCACAGTGCAGACTGCCATGCATGCCTCTCTTCTCACATCTCACCAACAAAATAGAACAGTCCGCCCTGTCAATGCCGCCCGCTGGGTCCATCCGTCGTCGGGCCTAAATTGCGAGGTACGAGGGACATCCAGACAGCCAGACAAGGTTTTTGCTGTGGCATAACCTTATGCTGCCACAGCCTCTTCATCAGGCGCCACTTACCTTGTCGAGCAATTCAATACCTAGGTACTTACGGCCCCATGGGACGGACAGTGTTGGAGTTTTGCCCGCGCCATTATGCCTGCGGATATGGTCAGTACACCAGCCCTTTGATGGCCATAACACTGGGGAATGAAATTACTCCCTGGCAGTTATTATTATTCGGAGACTGAGAGTATTTAGGCCTACAAGGTTTACCTGGACGCTTGGATATCTTACGTCCAAGATGGCAAACAGCGGCCATCCGACGACTACCAACTGCCAGCTGCAAACATCAACCGCAGATAAACTCAATCCCTCAACAGCATACTTGCACGCTTCCTATGCGCGTCTTATTACTTGCCAAATATCGAAGCCACTCGTCATTCATCTCCAAAATATGGCGAATCGATCTGATGTGAAACGCGACTCGCTCGCCACCCACCGCAGCCATTCAAAGGGATTTGGGTTGCCCCACACACTCTCCCTGCATCACGCACTTCGACAGCTCAATATTATTAGCGACAGAAGCAGTCTTCAACACATGCGTAACAAGATCCAAGTTCGCCGCAGCATTGCCCAAGTCAACCTATTGCTGTCAATTCTTCGTCAGAGTATAGGTCCAGATAGACTTGCCCGAAAACCCTCAACGTGCGCCCAAGGTCGACTCACAGCCCTGTTTACGGGCGTGCCTAATCAAATATACTGGTCCGAACCACACACCGGGCTAGTGAGACTGGCGTCGTCAATACTGCCATTCCCGTTTCGCCTCTAATTACCTGGGAGGCATGTGCCTGCCAAAGTAGCCCACTCATATCGCAATGCTGTCGCAGAGTCCGGACAGCTAAGTATTTATGTGACGAGGTCGGTTATGTCCGTCTTGCCGGTGCCAAGCTCTGAGACAAGGTCACCACAAAGGACGGCTGAAAAGCCCATTTTCGCCCTTTGGCTGGCCGCCAATGTCTGGTCCTGCTGCCGCCGCTGCACATTCTCAGCTGTAATAACTAAATACAAGTGGTTACCGCTGAGGACAGCCGCCCGCCGGGCTCCCAAGTCCCCTCGCCAGGACACATGCGCTATGTCGTCAACGCCTACACTCCAATCAACTGCTGCTCCGTTTATGCAACATGATGCTCTTTCTCGTTTCCACACATCCCGCGCGACCAGGCCGTTGTCCGCCGAGCAAATTCCAAGGCATCCATCAGGGCGTGTGCGGCGAACTCGGGGGTGTGGGCCAATCGAATTTATCGCACAGTTTGTCAGCTGGGTTTCCGCAAGGCGCCGTTCATTTGATCCAAATGGTTGGCTACTGCAATGATAGATACCAGGCGACGTCGCCGGCTCTTTCTGCCGTATATTCTCAACGACCCCATATACTATTCATCCGGTCCTGATAGGAAAGAGAGCATCTGTCCGTTTTCCTCTACACTGAATGATCTTCGTCTTTCTATCGAAAGGATCTGAAACACTGTCGACTCAGGCAGCACTCAGCCAGCGCATTCGGCCCAGCTTCAGCACTGACCTGGCGCGGAAGAAAGCACTGTTTCAGCAACTTGATAGCGGGTATTTCTCGACCGAAAAAAAGATGGAATCCCATTTCATCCTATTGTGGTTCTCGTACGATCTGTGAATAGTTGCAGACCCCGGATGATACTAATTAGCCCAAGAATTGCCTGAGCCATCTGCGAGGAATCCTCAATTCAGCTTTTGTCGCAGCCAGCAACTCGACGGCATCATGGATGTCTGCGACTCAAGACATCCACATATCCAATTTATTGCGTGGTGCCAGACTTGCTTTTCTGTCCGGCTGCTGGTGCACGAATTGAACTTCGAGCACGCGAGCTAGGCGCTTTGATTCAGATGCTTCCCATCCCAGGCAATGCAATCGGCTCTGCAACGGTAGAACGCCGCGGGGCTAATACTGATGAGTCTGATCACAACTACCCACCAGTCCGCCCCTCCCCTCTCAAGGCCTCTGGAGACCCTACCTATCCTGTGATGGATATCACGATAATACGATACCTGGGGGCAACGGAAGAGACAGAGAAAAAATCGCCATTAACGGCCATTTCTGCGAAAGATTGAGGCCAGCGCCTGGTGACCGCTCAATACCGCCTCTGCTCACGCTGCGTTCACCATGGTAGCAGACGACTGTGTTTATAGCCCTGCGTCCCCATACTCAGCAATACCATCATATGACCGCCGTTGTTTGTTTAAATTATAAAAGACACTGAGCGTATGTATGCCAGTCAGCCTGCCTCACACTCGGTCAGCTTCAACTATTATGGCGGCGCCTGCTCAGCTTGTCCGTCGTCATGTTGCTTACGGTGTATCCACACCAGAGTGAATCGGCGACTCGTACGGAATACTCAGCCCGGCTGCTCGACGGCTTTGCCCAGATTAGCGATTGGCCGCGTTCGTCTCGCATTGCAGGACCCAATCCGGCATGGCCGCTCACGTTGTGTTTGAGGAGGATGCATTGACTCGAGGGAAGCCTCCGCCTTGCCACAACGAGCACTTTAGCATGTCTGCGCAGCAACTCAAGACATCGTCGCCATCTTGAACGGAGTGAACGGATAGGTCCACTGCATCAACCAGACCAGTATAAATAGCGCCCTCCTCCCTTCGCTGAGCCCACATGGTGTCCATAGCCAGCTTGGCTAGAGACACGCCCTCTCAAGCCCAAGAGCAAGGCTTTTGCAAATGCCATCAACTTCCAATCGCAGCAAAAAAGCAAAGATTCGCTCATGACACTGCTAAAAAAAAGTCTACGAGTGGCGTGTAGCGTGTGGAAGGCATACAAGACATTTAAACATGGAGCAAGCTGATAATAAGGTCACTTGGGTCACACTGCACTGGTACGTTTGTCCATTCAAGCCCACAGGCCCCGAGGTCTCTTGGTGACGGGCGCAATTGGGGAAGGCCTGCTAATTAGTGAGTGTAGCTAGTAAGAGTCAGTGCCGGCATGTAGTATTCTTGACTGTCAGTTCATCCCAATGTTGGTCAAAAGCGATGTCAGTTGATAAGCGGGCCCGAATTATCATTTTCATCTACTTTTATGGCAGTTCATGGTCGGGTCTTATGCCATGATAGCCTGCAGGTACAGCATGTGGTCTGACTTTTGATGATGGCGAACTGCCTCCACAGACGTAGGCTTTCGTTACCACGCGAACTGGCCACGGCTCTGCCTCACAAGTTAAAACATTGGACTCTTTTCCGGCATTTCCATGAGGTAATATCCATATGTCATGAGTCGGCATTCTTCCGAACTATCAGGGTTTCACTTTTGGAGGGCGCTGGCAAGGTTGGTGGCCGAAACCTCATTGGTTGATGCATGCATATCGCCACCCTTTTGCAGTCGTTTGTTCGTCAAGGTCTACCATCTAATGCGAGTCTCGTTCCGTCGTTCATCAGGTACCATTTTTTGTATACGTGCGGCAGGCACAGTACGTGCACGCGCACCTCTCCCTCCCGAAAACGGTAATCGCAGTGCAGAAGAGCATTGATATTTGCAGCTGCAAAGCAGCCGTTGCAAGTTTACCGAGGACTTGCCTTGAAGGCATCGACTCTACGTTGCCCGCCTATTAGACCAAATTGCCAGGCATATCCGGCTCCAGCCGTTATCGACTCGCGGACTTTGGAACCCTGTCCCGAGTGCGGGCCCAGTCGCACAGTCGGCCATCGAGAATCTCCCGCCTTGATCATCAACCAGCGCTAGGAAAAGGGCATAATTACAGCACCACATCTTCTCACGCTTCGCCGAAGGATGCATAGGAGCTTGTAGGGGGTGATATTGTTGCTACGGCCGAATCCGACTACATCAATATCTAGAGCTTGTTGGCAATCATTGCTGTAGTTGGTTTTCTGGCAAGCCTCGATGTGCGCCTTTTTGCTACGGCGCAGCATCAAGTCTGCGTCAGATGCTTGGCGTATCGCTGATGTTCTGTGGTGATACGTAGCACAGCATTTCAACTTGCCACCTATTTTGGACGCTGTACCGACTGTGCTGCGGCGGGACAAAATGCTCCTATGAAGGAAGGTCCATCCTCACAATTGTGGCATGGGGGCGCAAATACTTCCTTGCTGAGTCGCTGCCCAGTTGTGGCGCTCATCAACGAGGTGGAGAGACAGCAAAAAGCTCACTCACCCGCAGCCTGCCGCAAACCGCCGAGCGACGAGCGACGAGCGACGAGCGAAGACCTGCCTCGCTTCGGTCGTCAGCACATGCACAGAATAGCTGCAGCGCATTGGGCAGGACGAGAGGAAGTTCGGAAGCTCAGGAACATAGAAAATGGACCGGAACGGAGCGTTTCTACCTCAGGGTAGTACGTATTATCCCGATGGAACGAGTCAAGTTCATAATCGGCAAAGGACGATGAGAAAGAACTTCTGGAACTGAGTTTGCTGGCACGTTAGTAGTACAACGCGACAGAAACCATTTTGACTGGTTATTGAGTAGCTCGGACTGGATACTATTAGCGTCCGCTGGCCACCCTTGACTTGCAAGTCAAAGATCACGAACAGCACCCCCACCACACTTGCCGAACCGCTTGCTGATCATTGACTTCATCTTTGAACGACATGTGTCGCTTTCGAGGAAGGAGCGGAATGACTTGAGCGCACCAACTAGACCTAGGTAGCGACGTTGGTACGTACTAATAAACGGAGTGACTTCTCCAGCACAACACCAGGACGAATCTAGCCGGCTCGAGCCACCCAGCGGTGACAAGGGCTTTCCCACCACCAGGCCTGGGCCAGCTTTTGTTCTCAACAGGATGCCGCAGGCGAGAAGCTGGGGCCGCCACAAAGGCAAGAAAGGCAACAGAATGCTGGCGCCAAGCTCCTAGTGATGGGAAGCTGCTCCTCTTGTGGAGGCCGAACCCAATGTGTGTACAAGTTGGCGGGATGTGGCGGGGTTTGCGCAACTGTGGCCTGCGCATATCGACAGCGACATCAGAAACGCTGCTTATCCAGCAGAAAAGCAGCAGCAGTAAGCGTGGCTGCATCGATACATATTGCTGGCAACACATTGGGTGAGAAATGAGCCCGACTGTCTATTCGAGTTTTGCGGGCAGGCTACGAGTGAGCTCAAGCGATGTGCCTTGTCTCGGCCGATGCTGCTTGGCCAATGCAACGTCTGCTCAGAGATGCTGCTTGGCCGATGCAACGCCTGCACTCACAGAGATATAATCACTCGTTGGGGCGCAAAGATGATTACGTGAATTATTTCTGTCAACAATCAAGAACAGTTGCAGCAATTTGCATCACCCCCTTAGCAACGGCCACATCAAGGCTGTATCCGTGGCCAGCGGCAAGGCTTGCCGGGCCGGTTTCAGAATGTTCATTTGCCCAGCGCTGCTTTCGCCGGTTTTTGAACTGAATCCACATCTTTCTTGCTTCACAGCAAACCCGTGTTTCTGTTTAGAAAACAGAGAGAAATCGTCACATTTGATGGACCAATCTTCGTTTTATGAACGGTGGCATGCTGGTGGTAGCCGCCTTACGCGTAACTCGTAGGAAACCCGCAGATGACGAGCGGCAATCTCACCAACACATGAGACATTGGAAAGATTGGCATCTCGTTGTGCAGATCTTGAAGGAGAACATCCGGTTTATAGGCGGGCATACGCCATCTGATAGAATAATCTCGTTGGGAAAATCAACAATCTCACGAACGGTGTTGGAAGAGACTCGGATTCCCAAGCTCGCATGATCGGAACTGCAAAAGGATATGCTTCTGATTGTGCAATAGTCGTCCAAGAAAAAGGATGTGTTTTTGGCAATGCGATGATTGTCCAAGAGCAAGAAAGAAGACAAACGCACGATACGGCTCCGTCAACTGCAGATCTAAGTTCAGTAACGACCACACGCCATCCGCTGGCGAGGGTTCCGCCATGCTACGCCGCCGTCATGGTGCGCGAGACAGTGTTTGTCATCGCGGTAAGAGTGCGATTCAAAGTGGAAGAGCGACACAGGATCTTCGATATTATGTTCATGTTGTCTACTACAATATACCACACGAGGCTGCGAGCCGGGAAAATCCTAGTCAGTATGACTGCCAAGCACAGTAAGTTATCTTCATCTTTATCTAGCGAGGGATAGACGACGAACCATTGAGTGCTTGAATACTTTTCTTTTCATGTTTGCTGTTCATTGACTGACTCATTGAGCTTTAATTGGTGCAAGAGTCTTTTAGGAACGTATATATACATACATGCAGTGCGATCAAAAATCGAGAAGGCTGGAGACCAATTTACCCCGCGTCGGGCATCGATCCAACAATCTGAATTTATTTACCGACTGCACGTGAGGAAGCTGCAGAAGGCACATCCCACAGAAATAGAAGTGGCCATCTTTGCAGCTCGCGGAGCTGGACATGCAGCTGCTGGGGCCACCCGGCTGTGATTAAAAACCAGAGTGTCAGTTGCTCTCCTGAACCACTACCGTTTATTTACTCATGCTAGCAATGTATGCTAGCCGCGGAAGATGCACTGCTTAAACTTCCTGGATCGTCTTTTGCGGCGTAAGCACACGACCTCCCCTACGTCGACGGCGGCAAATAATACTACGCATGGAACTTCCGAGAAACAACGGGCAACGACAGCTGCCACACCAACAGCAGCCGCGGTCGAGCAAGTACGAAGCTTGGAGACCGCTGTTGAAGGGACAGACTCTACTGCCACAAAAATAGAAACCCGCCTTCAGAGCACAAATGACAGTACTCAGCCACCAGAACTGGTTGTGCCTGCGTCCAAGTCTGGTACATCTGAGCCATCAGGTGCCGTCCAAGAGACTGGCTGTGGTGGGCGGGAGGAAGAATCAGCCCTCGCAACAGCGAGTCTTTGGGATCGCGCCGTGGCCCAGCTTGCGGCGAGCGATGGAAAGCTTGTGGCAGACTACGAAGAGCTTCTCCTGAAACATTTGATTAGAACCGAAGATGCCGCAGCTACGAATGCCACAGCTACGGATGCCATAGCCAAAGATGCCGCCGACAGGTCAATGCTAAACAGAAATCAACTCGACCGAATGCTGGATCTTGGTCTCGACCGCAAAGAAAAGAACAAACTCGAATACATGGTGTTTGGGAAGAAATTTGTCATCGAGGACAAGATTTCTGAGGTCACAGACCTGGTTCTCAAGTTCAAAAACTTTGTTTCCGAGGCAGTCAAGGTCTCACCAGAAGCATCGCTGGCGTGGGCTGGCGTATGTGTAATTTTGCCTCTCTTCACCAATCCGAGCACTGCCTACGAGGCGCAGTCCTCCGGGTTTCATTACGTCACCTCCCGCGTTCAACTATACGCCGAATATGAGAATCAAGTTAGAGAACGTCGCAGCGTCGTGCGGCATGAAATGACCATTCAGCTGGAAGCTTTACTGGTGAATCTATACGAGGAATTGCTCAGGTTTCAGCTAAGCACTGTCGTGTACTTTTATCGGAGCTGGATCAAGAACACTGTGAAGGGCAGTCTTCTGTCTGACAAGTGGGAGTCGAAGGTCAACAAAGTCAAGGACGCGGAAGGCACAGTGGCAGAATATTTGAGTCGACTGCATGAGACGGACATGATTTCGTCTCTAAAAGAAATGAAAACGACTGCTAACAAGCGATGCGCCGACTTGAAGACACTACTCGACGTGTCAATGCAAACTCTGAATGTCATAAAGGACATCAAACACTTGATCGAGTCTGATCAGCGACCGCTAGACCTTCGAATTATTGCTGAAGCTTGTCACAACAGCGCAGAGGTGGCGGCTCGCGGTCAGTGTCTTGGTGGAACAAGAAGCAGGCTCAAAGGGCAAATAGCAACCTGGTTCAACAATCAAGCTGGGCCTAACATGTTATGGCTCACCGGGCCTGCTGGTATGGGCAAATCTACCGTATCGCTCACCATTGCTGACGAGTACGCCAAAGACGGACGGCTGGCTGCGAGCTACTTTTTCAGTCGCGCCCGCCAAGGAGCGGGCGAAATACTTCAATTCTTCCCAACAATTGCTAGTCAGTTGGCGCAAAACCTTCCCGTGTACAAGAGCATCTTGCGCGATGCCTTGAGTGACATGAGCGGTGAGACGCTGGCGAAGAAGTCCCTTGAGGCGCAATTCGATATATTGTTCAGAGGCCTTTTGGAGCAAGAACACATTGGGTCGGTCAATGAACAATGCCAACTCGTAGTTGTCGACGCACTCGATGAATGCAAACAACAGACTAGCCTGGGAGAACTCGTCGACCTACTAGCCGAGTTAACAAGCTTTGAACTGCTTCGATTGCGAATCTTCATCACAAGCCGCGACGACACCAATTTGAGCGCCGCCTTTTTGCAATTGCATGAAAACAAATACACATCCTTGGACCTTCACAAAGACTTTTCGGATGAATCCATCAAGGACATTCAGTTCTACTTGACCAACGTCTTCGAGAAGACCAACCTCGCGATGAAGACGAAGGATCCAAAATTGCTTCTCCGCGACCAAGACTTGGCAACAATTATCGATCTTGCTACGAATCCATTCCCTCTCTTCATTTACGCTTCTACTTTTTATCGATTTCTGCAGATCAGCAGTCCACGAAGGACGCCTCGTTCTCAGCTGGACCACTGGCTTCAGAATCCTGATCGCCTTCTCCCGCAGCTGACGCAGCTTTACCTGCAAGTGCTCAGAGAAGCGTTCAAACCCTCGAGTGACGAGCAAGACTACTTCACAGATGCGGAGACATTGAAAATCGAAATGATGAATGGTAAAAACATTATTACCGCCGTTGTTCTAGCCGCAGAGCCCCTTTCCCCATCCCACTTGGCGTGCTTGCTCAAAATAGAGCTTCATATCGTAACAGGATGGCTCCAGCAGCTCCGAGCGGTCTTGAGTGCTCCAAATGACTTTAATGAGCCAATTCATTTACTGCACAAATCGTTCAGCGATTTCTTGCTCCATGACAAAGATCCAGCCTCCGAAGAGTTCCGCATAGCGATGCATGCTGGACACACACTGTTGGCAGAGGGATGTCTTGAACGCATGCGGAACGACGGCCTGAGAAGAGACATTTGTGACTTGAAGAAGCCTGGTTTCTATGCCATGGATGTGGAAAAGAAGCTCATCGCAGAGTGTATCCCTGGTGATTTGGCATATGCATCGAGGCACTGGCTTCATCATGTGAACATGGCTGAGCGACAGCTACAAAATCTCGCCGACATTTGCGAGTTTATTGAAGTGCATCTTTTGCACTGGTTGGAGGCATTGTCCCTGTTGGGGAGTATAGCCAATGCAATCTTGGGAACGTCAGTCTTGGCTGCAGCTACCGCTTCGGTGAGATCCCCTAGAGAAATGGCTTAGGATATATGCTAAATGAAGCTTCAATTTCTGTCTTTAGGCCAACTCGTCGGAAACTGATCTGATACGAGATGCGCGCCGCTTTGTGCTAGCACATGCAACTGCGATAAAGCTCGCGCCTTTGCAAGCCTACATTTCTGCCCTCATCTTCAGCCCAAGGTAGAGTCTAGTAAAGAAGGCACACAAAAGAGAACATCCACCTTACGCTCAATGTATGTCTGGAATTGCTCAAAATTGGAAACACTGTGTACATACCATTGAAATACACGAACCCACCCGGGAGAGGTGGGAGGGGGTTGGAGGTAGATGACGCAGTATCATCCGGCAACGGTCTGGTACTGGCTGTCGCAACCGAAGGCTACACGGAGCTGTACGATACGACAACATGGGATTGCATCCTCGCATATTATCTTGAAAATATCTGTCCTTGTGGTTTTGCAATCTCATATGATGGCAACCGACTGGCATTCGTCTCAACTCCCATAAATGACATGCAGGTTTGGGACTGGGCGACAAGGACTTTGGTGCACACCTTCCCCTGTCATACATCCTACCTCACACCTCTTCAGTTCTATGACAATGATACGAAATTAGCTTGCATGACGGAAGATGGAGGAATAGAACTGCGGCTTCTCTCAATTGGCGCTGTCTTGAAAGCAATTGGCGCACGACAACTTTTTGCACGTTGGCGGAATTCCGAGAACGAACAAGATCCCACCCCATATCTTTGCTGCGATAATCAATTATTTGACGTTCTTGCTGGGCGGTTTTGGAGTCACCACGATCAAGACGATAATCTCGCATTTTCGACACAAACAGGACTTCTCGCGTGGGTCCAAGGCAGCTCCCTGGAACTATACGACAATTGGACCGGCAAACTCTTGAAGGCTGCTACAATACCTGCCGCAGACTACGGTACCCGCTCAAGCATATGCTTCTTTGACCATGATGACCGAATTTTGCAATTTCTTCCTTCCGGCCCGATGAACATTTGGGATACTGAAACGTTAACAGTTCTACAAACTATAGAGGCTCCTCACAAGAGAGCGACCAGATGTTTTCCGCTTGATAGACAGAACCAGTTTCTCACTTTCGATGGCGAAAAACAGAGGATATATATCTGGGATGTGGCGGATCTCAGGAAGAGCCACAAGGTGCACAATCAGTAGCGATCGATAGACTACCTCGCGTGCGTTCGTAGTGCCTCTTGGCTGATTACGCTCTCAACACATGGCAACAACATGCAGGTTTGGGACACGGAAAAGGCTATTTGCCTGCGGACCATTTGCATACACGCAAAATCGCAGCATCACGAGTTGTACAGCCCGGATCAAATGCGCAGAAGAACCTTGGTATCTGGTAACGGCAAAATTCTCCTAATAGGCGCTTCCAATCACGAGATTCAAGTTCGAAGCATTACGACTGGTGCATGCATTCGATTTATCGAAGATCATGAAAAAAGAATCAGCCTAATGGCCCTATCTCCTGACGGTCAACGCTTCGCCCTGGACACTGAAAATTTGGAACATTTCCATATATACGGGCTTGACAGCAATATACCCATGCGAGTCAAGAAGGAAACCAAATGTACGTTTTCGGGCGAAGTTCCCTCTTTCCAGGCACTGTTCTCACCGGAAAATGCAATTTTCGCATACGTTGTGGACAATGAGGTATACTTGACAGACACGGACACGACAGAGGGTCCTCGTGATGTCTATCTTTGGATAAGCCAGTAACATGTGTCGAGTTTTCGGCGGACAGCCAGCTTCTGGCAGCATGCCTTCAGTTTGGCGAAATAGTGATATGGGATATTAGCGGTTCAGTGTGCAACCTGATATCGAGTGTACAGTGGGAAACACAGATGCCCATTGCGCAAGTTGCATTCTCAGAAAATGGGCTTCACGTCGGGGCCATGGGGTTTAATCGGGACTTTGCCATCTGGGACATTGCTACCGGCGCTACCGTGGAGTTGATTGGAGTCCGCAGACTCCAGGAACGCACCGACGTACGGTGGGTAAACCACAGATTTTCTTTTCACGTGGGAGAAAGCTCCCACGTTGCAACGCTGTGGGGAGTCAGAGAATTCGCACAGGATGACGAACAACTGATGTATGCTGGCTACGGCTTGAGCGAGCATTTCAGGTGGATAATGAAGGGCTCCGAGAAAGTTATATACCTGCCGCCGGAATATCGGGTAGGTACGAGCCATACGTGATGAACTCGGTCATTGTTCTGCGTCATGACACTCAAAAGATGCTACTTTTGAAGTTGACATAGGCCCGTGGTCAACTGATGCTACCTGACTGCAAGGCTATTTTGAATAAGTGTTGTGCAACTTGCGGGTTACTGCCTAGATCTCTATCTTCGTAAATGCAAAACCACATGGAGCAAAGCGCCGACGCCAAGTAATCAGAAGAGCGTCGATCGCAACTGATACACCATAGGTAAATCATGTACAAAGAGATCATGAGCCTTTGAAATAGTTCTTTTTGATTTGGTATCTGATCTACCTGTCAAGCCATATCGAATGTGGCAAGTTTCTCGTCTTCCTGCAACGTCCTATTATTATACACAGAGACGAAGTGCCTTGTACGAGACTCCCTAAATCCCTAAAAACGCCATTGCCATGTTTCAAGAAGCGAATGCCATGTCATACCTCCAAGAATAAGAAGAGAAACCCCAACGAGTCCCTTTTGTGTATCATGTCGTCGTCCACAGATCTTCCTCCCCATCACTCCCCTCCCGCCCCTCCCCATACAACACCTCGCAAACCCCCGACAGCGGTATATCCAGCACCGCATCCGTTCCCACGCTCCAGACCTCTCGCCACCTCAACCGTGGCCCCCCAGCGCATCTCTCTCCCTCCACCTTGGCCGCCTCCTCCTCCTCCTCTCCCTCCTTTCTCTGGCTGCTACTACCCCTGAGCTTCCCCTCTGCGTCCACCACGGCCAGCTGGCCCGCATCATCCACGACCGTCTCGACGCGGTGCAGCGGCAGCGTCAGCATCTCGAGGTTATACGACGCCAGCGCAACGTAAATGTACACGAGCGTCATGACGAGGTACGCCGGCGTCGCGAGCGCCCACCACCGGTCCGGGTAGTAGTATATCCCCAGGCCGTGCAGAAACGGCGACGGCAGGTAGCTCCATAGCAGGTAGCCGAGAAAGGCGAGTCCGCTGAGGAGGTACAGCACGAAGCCGTAGTACTCGTACGTGGGCACGCGCGGCGCGGCGTGCGGCACTGGCGGGCCCGCGCTGTGGTGGTGGTGCTGGCCGTCGGCGCTGTGGTGGTGCGGATGGTGGTCGTTGTCGTCGGACGCATCGGGTGTGGTTGGGCGTGAAGGTCGGAGGAGCGAGGTGAGTGACGGCGAGGGGGGGAGTGGTGTGGGAGGACGTCCGTAAAAGGGCGGCGCGAAAAAGTTGGTGGGCACGGGGCCGGCGGGACGTTGGGGGGGCGAGGGGGAGCCGGAGGAGGCCGAGGAGGCAGAAGAGCTGTGGTCGTCGGAGAGGTAGTCGGCTTCTTCGTCTATAGAGGCAGACATGTGTGTGTGTGTTTTGGGGTGCCGTGCGCGGTTGCGCGGCGTGGGCTGAAAAGGGACAGGTGGATGGTGATGTTGATGGATGGCAAGTTGAAGCTCCAAGCTCTTGGGTGATGCGACAGCTTAGGATGCGACAGACCCACCTGCCACCTACCTACTTACATACGACCTGGACACACAAACGACGAAGTGTTCATTCCATCACCAAGACGCACATTGACATTCTTTCTCTTTCAACATTTCTTATTTACACGGGATTTCCCGAATTAAACTCTTGAAAATGACAGAGTGTATACATGATAATCGTTACAGTAGCATCCGTCGCGGCCTCCTCTACTACTACCCATCAATCGGGCATCGGTATTCCCTATCCCGCGCAGGTCCCGTGCCATTCTCCTGCTTATCCTGCACCGCATCCAAACAGCTCTGGTGGTATATATGGCGACACGCCAAGACGACCAGCGGGCCCAGCGGAGGATCCTTCTTGCCCGCCGCCGCCGCCGTTGCGCCAACATTGTCGTCTGCTGCCTGCCGCTCCCCGTCCTCGAGCAGCATGCTCGCCGGTCGCATATCCAGGCTCTTTCCTTTGCCCTTGCCATCCGCTTCGCGCGCGCGCGCCTCGCTAGCCGCCCGACTTTTCTTCTTGTCGAACCGTCTAGCGTCTTCCACGGCCTGCCTCGCCTCCCAGGCCTCAAACACGGCGCCGCCCGCGACGCCGGGCCCCCAGACGCGGCGGCCGCAGTGCTCGCACGTCGATCCGCGCGGACGCCATCCCTGCTGCCGCAGCTCCACCGACTGGCTCACATTCACAAACAGGCTCCTGTCCAGCAGCCGGTTGGAGAGCCGCAGAATCGACTCTTCGTAGGCGTATGCGGAAAAAATGGACGCCAGGACGCCGCGCAAATCAGCTAGGTTCGGAGACGACGCCGCGGCGTTGGCGAGAAACGCTCGGAGAATTCGCAGAAACGAGAGGTTGGTGCCGCCGGCCGCAACGAGTTTAGATGTCGGCTGGCCCGGGCTCTGACCAGACGTCGACGCCAGCAACGCGGTAAAGGTATGCTGCACCAGCGATCGTAGCAGCGTTAGGAGCCGCTCGCCGTCCAGCGCCGCATCTGCGACAGCTCTTTGAATTTCCGGCGAGATTTGTTTTGTCAGCTTAACCGCCGCCTCAATCAGTTGCAGCCATAGCGACTCGTCAGTGGTAAGAGCCGCTTGAGCGTCCTTGGCTCTTTTCTGCACCTGGGTGACCCTCTTGGCCGGCTTCTGCTGTCCTTGACAAAGCCAAATACCAACGTACATGTACTTTTGCAAGCCTTGAAGCAGTTCTTCAATCGAGGCTTGCAAGCCGACGGGGTCTTCTGGCCAGTCGGCAGCGCCCGAAAGGACACCTTGGAGCGCTGATTCGATCGTGCCGAAGTGCTTAATCAGTCGCTGCATGGCCTTTTCCACGAGTCCATCGCGCGTCAATATGGTTACAGCAGCATCCACAACGCCAGTCTCTTCGATTGTGGGCAAAACTTGATCCAGTCTCAAATCTCCCGCCTGAACACGATTGATGTAGTCGGACACATGCGAGGGCTCAAAAGTGCACATTAGCCGCACATACTGCTCGATGAGATGCCGGTCAGGAGGCATCTCTTCTGCCAGCTTCTCGCGTTCAGAATCTAGCAGTGTTTTGAGATAGGCAAACTGAAGCTCCGGCGCATCAGAAGCGCTTCCGAGAATCTTTTCTTGCGTCTCGGTTGTCTCACCAGCGAGCACTACGGCAGACTTCTCAGGGCTCAGCTCCAGTAAATCTCTTGCGTGATCAAGAATGGCCTCTTGGATGTCGTTACGCTGCTGGAAGCCCAATTTCGTTAACGGGCGTAGACAGCTAGCGAGGCATTCAAAGACTTGATCTTGGTCGTCTGGATCCTCAAAATATGTGCGGATCAGCGTTCCAAATTGCCTGTCGACCTTAAAAATGCGCTTGAGGATGCGATAAAAGCCAGCTTCTTTAAATTGCGGCAGCAGAGCAGTCATGTCCGCCGGGTGGTAGACGGAAAGCAGGTATTCGGCACTCAATTGCGCATCCTCTGCCAAGTCGTGGCCAGGGTAATTGCAGAGACCCTCAAGCACTTTGGATAGGGTCGATCCTGAAAAGAGCAGATACTGTGGGAATTTAGGCAGGTTTCTCGCAATGAACATGTCCAGGTAAATGGTGTCTGTTGCGGCAAAGTCGTCTGGGTTCATGACATCCAAGAGGATAGACATGATATATTGACGATTGATCGTTTGGCCAAAGATTTGTTCCTCGGGCATATCTACCGGCGAAGCTCCGTTTGTCTTTTTGTCCGGAGTGTCGTTGAGAAAGGGGTCTTCAAACGCCTCGTTAAGTGCACTCAAAAAACTCGGCGCATCATAGTGCAGAATCAGCCTCAAGTATGGGAAAGAAGGCTCGTAATCCTCCCCAGGTTGCGTGAGAAACGATTTGCCGCTGCCTTTGGGCCAGGTAATCGTCTGTCCGGAGAAGAAGAACCAGTATATCTCGGCTTTGGCCTGGACCGCTGCATCTTCATCCATTGGCTCGCCATTCGGATATATGCGGCTTGTCAGAGTATAGGAAAGGTACGGAAATAACTTCACAGCATTGATGCTGTAGTAGTCTTCGCCGACAGCATCGCCGGCAAAGTTGCCATTGGCCATAATCGGCACGAGCAGGCTGAGAAGCTCAATCATGGGGGTTATGTAATCGCGGATGGCCTGGTTCCAGACGTAGGTGAGAGCGTCGTAGAGACTGTGCTGCTTGCACAGGAGTGTTATTTGGTCAAGGTCAAGCGTCGCCGTCTCCATGTGGCAAATCATTTCTTCGAGCCTGCTCTCCCATCCTTGCGCTGCATAGTAACTGACCATGTCCTTGACCACGACGGGTGGAATAAAGACAATGGACCTGTCTAGGATATACGGCTCGAGCACTTCGAGGTATATACCCGAGACGTCGGCGTCTTGGTACCACTCAAACATGTCGTCTAACAAAAATTCGACGTTGCCAATGTTGAGGCATGCCACAAAGCAGGTTTCGGCAAGCTGCTTCAAATGTGCATCATCCGCAGCGTTCTTGTCCTTTTTTCGCTGCATAAATGCGTATTTGAGAGAAGCGCTGATGATTTCTAGAACCTTGTCCTTGACCATGCTGTGCCGCTGAGTCTGGTCCTCTGGTAGGCCGACCGTGAGCTTATCCGCGTCGCCCGTATAATACGACGTGGCTAGCTGAATAGCCGCAATATAGTCTCCATGTTCCATCATGGCAATCAATCGGTCTGCCCAGTTGGACAGCGCACCCAATGAGACTTCATTAAAACCAAGAATGAATATTCTGCCCTTGTATGCCTTGAAGCTCATGTAGAATGCGTCTGCCACTACGCCGTGCATCGAAGGGTCCTCCTCGTCTAGCTGCTCCACCAGATTATGCAGCTGCTTGGAATAGAGATCTTTGTGGTACATGTAGCGCTGCATCAGGTCGAAAGCCTCCGTCATGCGCATGGTCCTGTCCTCGAGCACAATGAGGCGCTGCGAGACGGTGAGCACGGTTATGACGGACCGGCTGAGCCACTGCACCGCAACGATAGCTTCCTCGCACTTCCACCTACTGCGCGCTTTGAAACGGAGGCTCGGCGGCTGATCCTCGTCCTCGCCGGGCACCTCAATGACGTCGAGAACTGTCAGAACATTGGACCAGCAGTACGCGAGCTTCACCCTGGAAATGTCACTCCGACTGACGGTATCTGGCGTTTTGAGCTTCACGGCGGGGAACCAAGCGAGACATCCCGTCATGGTGCTGTGGGCTGGTACGTCCTTTGGCCGCGCCGACTTGTGCTGCGTTTGTGCCACCGGAGTAGTGGACACAATGACGAGCAGATATGGCGTGAGCATGGCTGTCAACCCCATGAGGTCCGTGGCGCACTCGACATTGCCTAACGGTAACGAGGCAAAGGCCAGCACGGTGCTCGGCTTCACGGGCTTGCTAGCCGGCTTCGGTGCATCGGGATAGCGACCGAGGATCCTCGTCGTCTTGACGGTTCGGCCGAGCGCTCCAGTGCCTCTGGTTGCTAGGTGCGAAAAGGCCATGCCGCGGTCGTCGGCCGAGACCAGCGCTGTGTGTCGCGTGCCCAGGAAGCCAAGGTGAATGACGGACACATTCGCGACATGCCCGTCTGCGGTGCGATGCGGCGTGTCGCTATGTTGTAGATGCGGTATGCTGAGAAATGGCCGTGAGGGCCGCGACGTGTCCCAGGTGAAGATGCTTCCATTCGCGTGGCCGCCCGCAATCGTAGTGTGATCTGCCGAGACGGCAATGGCGGTGATGGAGCCCGACTCGACGGCTTTTGTGCCCGGACCAATGATGAGCTTGAGGTTCTGGCTGTAGTCAAACACCAGGATGATGCCCTTGGAGGTACCGAGCACAATTGACGCTGAGACGGCCAGGCACGTCGGCGAGCCAAAGTTGCGGCGCCCCGACTCGGAAAAGGCCTGCGCGTTGAGTTTCTGCAGGCGCGTCCAGCGGACCACCTCCCAGGGCGGCGTTGTCGTCTCCGTGTCCGGGCCGTCGACGGGAGGAAAGTGAGAGCTCACGGAGACGTTGCGCGAGTGCGCGCCGAGAAAGAACGGTGATGGGGAGCGCGGGCTGCCGCTGCCGCTAACGCCGCCGTGCAGGCTCGGAGAGGCGATGCGCGAGGAGAAGCGCCGGTCAAAGGGGCGAAACGACGGCGTCGGGCTGCTAAGGTATGCGCGGGAGGCGACGGAGGGGAGGACACTGCTGCCGGGCGAGGATATTCGGGAGCCCTGAGTTGAGGCGCGTTAGCGGAGCCGTGAGGAGAGAGATTGCCGCATCTGTCTGCATACCTGTATCGAGGGCGATATGCCTCGCGCAGAGGTTAGCGAGTCGGCCGGACTGCGCGGCCGCCGTGGAGTCAGGTCGGTCAAGTCCGCATCGATGGAGCCGAGCTCGGAGCCTTCCTGCGGCGACGCGAGATTCTGCTGCTGCTGCTGTTTCCTCTCTGCCGGCGTGGGCACGGTGGTCTGACCGATAGAATCTACACCAGCTCCATTCAAAGCGGTATCGTCGCCGTCGCCAGTCTCGAGCTGGGGCACATCAGTGTCGTCGTCGTCGTTGCCGCCGCCCCCATTGACAGCTATCACGGCGACGGCTGATGCCTCTGGGGGCGCGGGAACGTCGTCCGACTGCTCTGTCGCAGCGACAGGCTGGTGCTCTGAATCTGACATGGCGTCGCCGGGCGCATTACTTCATTGTTTCTCCGCGGTCGGTTGCAGTCGGGGAATGGTCGTCGCTGGCTCGGGGTGGTAGGCATGCAGGGACGCCGACTCGGCCGAGCACTGAAAAAGAGAGGCAAATGCTTATGAGAAAAAAACGCCGGGTCCGACTGCGATGCAATATGTGGCGTGTCTTTGTTTGAATTAACACCAGTTGATATCCGACAATGTTGGCCCCTGTGCCTGGGCGGGCTGTCGTGGTTGCAGGAAGAGGAGGCTGGCGCTTTGGGGGAAGCTTTTGACGTTACCGCTGAGCTCAAGCGGAGCGCAGGTAGCTTCTTGGCTTGTGTTGCGTCGCCTCACCTAACGGTGGCGGCGGTCCGGCTTTACTCCGCCTCGAAGCTGTCTTGGTTACAAGCTGCCAGGGACCCCGCTAGATACAAAAAGCCAAGAATATCTTGATTGTTGTCATGGCTCATGATATGAGGCCACTTTTGAATATGTGTAGGAAATACGTGGTTTTACCCCGACGCTCGAAGAGACTCCTGAAACGGCGGCCTGTCAAGTCTGACAGCAACAAGCTCCAGTACGTATGAGGGACGGTATAGCGAGGTGGAATTAGGAAGACTATACGAAAAGAAGAGTTCAGATCGAAACAAAGGCTTTTTCTTTAGAGAGCAATCAAAGAGCAGAAAGAATAAATCTAAGATATTCTCTCGCAAAGTAATGACATTCTGTCTACCTGTAGCACGACAGCAATCTTTCACTAAGGTAGTACCTACGTCACTTCGCCTAGCTAATCGCAAGCACTATAGCAGCCTATAGGTGAGTTACGGCCAAAACTCAGTTCACAGCTTACGTGTGGTTAAATACGTAAGCGTATATACTCAGGTAGGTAGATATAGACTGTAAAATGTTAAGTAAGGCAAATATGTAATAATAAGAGGGCTTACCTTCATATATATATATAACCTCTATTTTGGAGGATGATGACAGGAAGAGTATTTCAGGGGCAACTAGTGAAAACATGGGCGACGCGCCTAGTTGGGGCCCACTTGGAGGCTACGACTGTACACTTATCTATAAAAGGCTCGATAGCACGCCCAAAAGCCTACACTGGGGCGTAAACGGACGTAATAGTCAAATCAAATCAAATCAAATCAGAAAGCCGGCGACCTGCCGGCGCGTCGGAGCGGCGGGGATACCCGGGTCGCCTGCAGTAGCACGACCGGTCATGGTGCAGTACAGCTGACTCGGCGGCTTGTCCTATTTACTATCCTAACCGGGTGTTGTGTTTGCCGATCTGCGTGTCACCTCACCTCCCCAACTCAATTGGGCTGCCTACGGATACAAGTACAGAACCATGAGCACCACCAAGTTTGCAACAAGAATGAAGGACCAGGGTGCTAGCCAGGCAAATGTTAGTGCGCGCTTTCAACTTCTCTGAGCCTAGCTCGGGGAGTGCGTCTTCTGATACCATCTATGATTGGGTCGCAGTCATGGTGGCTAAAGTCACTATAGCCCCACCAGCACAGCCTTATGTAGGCAGTAGGAGGGGCTATTTATGAAGAGACGGCTGCGTTCTCGCATGCAGACGCATAAAGCGGTATTGTTAGACGCAGCCTCCCGCGGCAAATCAATACTTGGCGCACTTCAATCCGATAAACTGGCTAGAGTGTTGGTGGCACGCCCAAAGGCAGGCATCTGTCCATAGCACAAACTTGAGCGTTTCATAAGCCGCCATTATTATAACCGGTTGGTCATGTTCAGTTGTGGATGGAAAGAAACAAGGCTCCATCTTGGATCACGCAGCCGCTTCTCCTGCACGCACTAACGTTTTGGGGCCAGGCTCGCTGATCTCCTCGAGCCGATCGCCTGCGGCAGCATTCGCCCAGGGCGAGGAATCTCCGGTTCCCAAACTAAGCCGGCTCGGCACCGTCCAGATTGTTTACCATAACCACGGTTCTGGCGGGCAGTGAAACAAGGGAGATTGTAGGGGTACTGAATCTGAATCTGTTCAAATTGTTTGAAATCTCGACTGGCGAACGGGTGGCGAAGAGTAAAGTGCGACAGAGCCGAAACTTTGGGCGACCGCCCGGTTACTCTTCGCAACGACAATGTGAGTTGCACTGGATAGAAGAAAAGGTAAAAGAGGAAAAATAGCGCATCTGAGCTGTGATGCAGTCTAGGACAAGGCGTGATCGCCGTAAAAAGCCTGCTCCGCCTCAAGATCTGCGATTCCACAGCCTTGTCCTGCCTTTGGCTCACCAGCACGCACAGGTGTATGGTGTATCGGGCTATCGAGTTTGTCTCCGACATTGTCAGCTGCACGTTGACTTGTATAACCGACCTGGTAATGGCTGCAACGGTTGGAGAGGCAGAGACTAGTTGCAATTTTTGCTTGTACGTAGAAAGCGGACCTGTCGGGCGAGGGAAGACCCTGCGTGATGCCTTTCGAAAAAAAAAGAAAGCAACTATATGGTCTTCCATCGCACAGCAATTACGACATCGAGCTACAGGATCAGGCAACGGGATCAACCGCGCGAAGCCTGACATGAGCTAAGCCTGCTTATATGACGTCGAGGAACAAGAAGGCTGTGGTGTGCATGTCCCCCAGCGACGGACCCGTGCGTGTCGTTAACATATACTCGCGTTCCTCGACGCCCGTTCTCCTGGTGTAGTTGCCGGACGCCTTTCGGTCCACTATGTTAGGTTTTAAAAGATTGTCCACATGCCGAGTTGTACTGCCATGGCACCTTTGTTCTTCCGTGACGCAGTTTGTTTCTGACAAATTCAGTTGTATAATGTCGGCAACGAACGTCTCCTCGCTAGCCTTCTTCACCATCTCCATGCGTTTGCTGCTCTTTCCTATCTATATACACCACGATTCTCTCTGCAGCGGCGATCAGTAATGCAAATTGAGCCTTCTTTTGTCTTACATGCATCATGCAGAAACCAAATCACGTCCGAGGGCACCGCTAATGACCTACAAGAAAATGTCTCCGTCTCGTGTATATAAAGGGTCAGGGAAGACCGTAGCCGTTTAATCGCTTCATTTTAAAGCACAATTTGCACTCCCCAAACAGTACCAACTAACGCAAAAATGAAGTCCACTCAGCTTGCCGTCATCATCACGGGTGTCCTCAGCACCGTCGCCCTAGGCGATCCCATCGTCCGTTCTGCGCCAGCACCGGTCGAGATGGCTGCCCGCGCCAAGTACACCATTAAGTGCGACGGCGGTCTGCACCCAGACGCCCGCTGCACCAACGGCAAGAAGAAGGACGGCTGCCGCTGCGACAGCAAGGGCACCTACCTCTGCGACCCGTCGTCCTTGTCCAAGTCGGGCGGCCAGTGTGCCAAGTGCGGCTGCCAGCCGAGCTAGGTGAGTACTTGTTCCTGTGTTGTGATAAGGTAGTAGCACAGCACGTAAACCCACTAACTCCTTTTCTCCTCGAAAGACTTTAGCATAGAATAGTCTCGTCATTGGACTAGAATGGTTTAGGAAATGGTAGTCTTGGCATTATTTACATCCCAGTGACTAAGAGCTTGACGAGCACCAGTAGATAGTTAACGCAATAAACGATTGGCCATCGTACAACAGTCCATTGAGTGTGTGACGATTTTGTAATTGGATAAGCTGTAATCTGTATATCGCGCAAGAGTCTCACAGTAATCGCCATTCACCCACCACTCACCTGACGCTCGCCTGCCACCCGCCTCCCACTCGCCGCCGTAGTAGGTACGCATCGTGTAACGTGGGCAATAAACAGCGAGGCGCAGTTATCAGGTCGGCACCTTTTGCCACTACGGGAATTAATCGACACGTAGCTAATCCTGCCTACCAGGCTGCCAGTCGCCGCCGATCTGTCCATATGGCTGCGCCCGTTTCCGGGTCCACTGTTGTGTCACAGTCTTATAAAAGCATCCTCTCATCACCTCTCAACTTTGCCTTCCTTCATCGTCTTTCAAATACAGAACAAACCCATCAAAAGTAATACACTTCTATCCAGTCTCCCATCTCATCTTGCGCCCAACGCCTTTTCTTAAAAACACTTTCACCGTCATGTCATCGTCCCACCCTTTGGAGTTCCACGCCCCCGGATGGCATGACGAGGGCCGAACCCCAGTAGTAGACAACAAGTACTATGATCGCGCTACCGGCGAGATCCGAACCGCATTCGATGGCGACCATCAAGAGTACATGGGCCCACCAGCCGTCGACATTATCATTCGGAGCCAGCACATAGACACTATCCAGTGCGGATACCGCGCCTCGCGAACGCTCCCCATGGAGGTGCTCCTGGGTCAAGTCATGAAGGTGGTTGCGGAGAGGAAGTTGGAGCTGGATTCGGTCATGGCCACGCCGTATTCGATTCGCGTCATTTTGTCGCACCAACTACGACCAGAGGAGTTTAGTGAAATTGCTTCCGCCATGGCACAGGGCATCTAGAATTGAGTTGATTAGGTCATTTATCCAGCACACAGACCTATTATTCTGTTGATACTCCATGCTTACTCGTCAAGCACGATGTAAAGATTGATTTCCAACGCTATTTCTATAAATTGTTAAGCATTATTAGATTGTTTTCTATATCTGGCTTGTCCTAGATTTTGATGAATACGTTTTTAAACAAGATCGGCGGATGAACATGTTTTTGTCTCCAATCCCGCGATCTGAACCCCAGCCATCGTCAGAGCATCACCAAGAATTCGCTGCTGGGCATGTCCTGAATATCGCAATGGTGGCCACCACAGACACACATCACCACCAAATATCACTACACAATAAGAAACGAAACAGAAAAATAAAACAATTACTAAAAAGAAACATATAGCAGCCGGTGTTCGCTGGTTGTCATCGACCCAACTACTGGTCACTCACAACTAACTTTTTGTGGGGGACTGTACCTACACCTCCATCCACCCACCCTACCTTGCTCTAATCCCATTTCCTAATTCCCAACCTACAACCACACACCCCATACAGCCCATCATGTCCTCAATAGGGCCACAGCTCCCCTCGCAGCCCTCCACAAAGCGCAAGCACACCCCCGAGCCCAGCGACGACCACGGCGCCGCGTCCTCCTCTTCCAAACACGCGCGGCGCAACGCCGACGAAATCAATCTCGACGACGACGACGCTTCCTCCGACTCCGATTCCGATGATTATGGTCCTCGCGCGCCCACGTCGGCACCCATAGACTCCAAGCCGTCTTTAGGTCCTACATTACCGCCGCCCTCTCCCTCTACGCGGAACCAAGACGAGATTGACCTCGATGACTCTGCCTCCTGCTCCTCATCCTCTCACACTGGTCCTGCACCGCCACCACCACCACCACCACCATCACATGCGACAGCCGCAACAGCACAGCCCATACCTGCCGACTCCGATTCCGACTCTGACTCTGACGATTACGGCCCAGCCCTACCCAGCGCCTCCAACACCCGTCGCGGGCCCATCGGCCCAACCCTCCCTCCCACCACCGACCCGTCCGCACCTACGCGCGACGAATGGATGCTCGCGCCGCCCGTCAACACCGGCTACACCGAACGCGACCCCACCAAGCTCAAAGCGCGCAAATTCACCTCCTCCAAGCCCGGCCGCGGCGGCCCTGCCTCCTCCTCCGACTCTGGCTTGGCCGCCATCTGGACCGAGACGCCCGAAGAAAAGCTCAAGCGCTTGCAAGACGCCGTGCTCGGGCGCTCCGACGCCAGCGGGCAGTCTGCCGAAGCGGCCGCGGCGGTTGCGGCGCGCACGCGCGACGAGGATGAACGGAATAGCAAGGTTGCGGCGGCGATTGCGGCGCATCGCGGGAGGAGCCTCTACGACGAGCACCAGGCGGGCAAAAACGATGGCGGCGCCGGCGCCGGAGGTGGTAGTGGGAAGAACAAAAAGACTGGAAAAGGAGGCGAGGAAGAGGATGATCCAAGCAAGAGGGCCTTTGACCGGGAAAAGGACATGGCGCTGGGGAGCAAGATTGGCACGGCGCAACGCAGAGAGTTGGTGGCCAAGAGTGCCAACTTTGGAGGACGGTTCCAAAAGGGCTCATTTTTATGATAATAGGTGTCATTCACGTATGATAGAAAATAGTACAAATGGCTGCTATACCCGCTACACGCACAATGTATGTACAGTTCTGGGTATAAAACATGATGCACATCAAGGGATGCAAAAAACGTCGAGCAGAAAGTAGCGTATATAAATGTCCCCAAGGGGCTACCTTGTACGTCTCGTAAAGACCAAACTCCGCCGCTGTCAGGAAAAATCAGAATTTCAATCATCCCAAAAAATGAAGAAGCAGTACGAAAGAGCGCAAAATATAGTCAATCAAACCCATGGCTACCATATCCTTCCAGTTACAATGCAAGATAGAATAACAAATAAACAAAAATAAAAAAACAGGGACAAGTTTTAACCAGCTCGGCCTATGCGCAGTTGCATCATAGCAGGCAAGCGCATGTCAGCTCACTCTACAGAGTGGCACACAGCCTGACCCGAAATTGCGGTAGGCCCGAGTCTGGAACAAAAGTCGTCCGCATCATTGCCATCTTTCGGCAGTGATTTCAAAACTTGTCCCCTTTGATTTTGGCCTGGTCCCGCGGAATATGTGACGTGTGACAATCATTGCAAGCAGGACAGCGGGATGTTGTGGCAGGTCATAGCGCTGTCTTAATGCAAAGACGTTTTGTAGTTTGTAGTTTGTAAATGGAGAAATTTCCTCCTGTGATAGCGAATGATGGGGGAGGGTCGTAAAAATCAAGTCGTTTTTGGTATGGAGAGGCGGCAAGCCGGTTCTAAGCTGCCACAGGAGGTCTGGCGCCAGACTCTAATTGGCCGGGCGTTGGTTCTGTGGCCGCAGGAGCCGCCTCGGTAGGCTGGGCAGCGTTATTTCTGCGGCCGAATCGGAGAGCAGAGCGCATAGATGACACCATGTTGCTACCGAATGACTCGGTAGGCTGTTGTGTAGGCGCCTCTGCTGTATTGGTTCTTGAGCGTCGGCCGGCGCGCAGCGGAGCTCGGCCGGAGCGGAACCAGGCGGATGCAAAGCTGGTAGGCATATTCATGCGCGTGTTATTCCGGGGATCCAGACTAACATTATTCTGGGCAGTAGCATCGGTTTCTTGATTGGGTCGAGGCTTGGGCGTGTAGTAGTCGGCCTTGCAGAGCGGACAGCAAGCACGGCGGCTCGTCAGCCAAGGATCGACGCAAACAGCGTGGAAGGCATGGCCACAGGTGAGGCCACGAATGTCATCGTCATCCTCGAGAGTATCGATGCAAATAGCACAGGCATCACCGGGGGCGGCAAGACATTCGGGTGGGAGAGCGGCATTGATGTGCTCGTCGTCATCATCATCGTCCTGGTGGCTTTCCACTCGCTGGACATCGTCGGGTTTTGCGGGTGCGGCGGTGGATGTCTGCCCAGCAGATTCGATGGCGTCGGGATCACTGACAGGCTTGGTCTTTTCCGTCTGAACCGGGTTCTCCTCGGGTTTGGTTCCAGTAGCGGCAGCAGGCTCCTGGATTTTGGTGGCCGGATCCATTTCGTCTAGGGAAGGGCGGTCTTTTGTAGCAGCAATGACGGAAACGGCTTCAACGTTGTGGATACTGGTTGGTCTGCTGGCTGACAAGTCCACGCCTCCAGCGGTAGGCAATCCTTCTCTGGCACGCTCAATGACCCACGTCTTGTACTTCATCATGGGGAATTTATCGTTGACCTCATCCATGGACATCAATTTCTTTTCGCGGCGGCGGCGATGAGGTCTAGGCATATTTTCCAACGGCAGAGGCTCGCCATCTTCGCCCAGTCGTGCGCGATTGCGGGCGTTGTAGCGGAAACAGTACTTGACACCGACAATGATCCTGTAGCGCCTGTTAAAACATGCTCGATTGATAGAGATGGCACTAGTGAATCCCGAAGAATTGAGAGCCGCGAAGAGTTTTTCTTACCAGAGGTTAGTAAAGACGACGCCGAAGCCTAAAGCGACAAAGAAGAGGAGCGGCGAGCTGCCTCTGTCCTTGTTGCCGTCAGAATTCTTGTTGTTCTGAAAGTTTGAATCGGTGGGCATGCTAGTCGTGGTGGAAATGGTTGATTCATTGTTGGTGGAAGACGGAGTATCGGTAGCGGCTCTCACAGCAATACGAGTGGCCTCGACAACGAGGTCAGCAAGAACCGCCATGATGGCGATTGAGAGAACGGGGGTCTATATAGCGAGCGACCAGCAATAGGGACGAAGAACAAGTTGATGAGAGAGAGAAAGTGCCAAGACGATAAGCCAGAGACGGCATGTAGAAGAAGTACGGCGCAGTTGTAAAGCGCCCGCTGGAGCCCAATGTTGGGGGACGTCACGACCGTGACGGTGTCGATTGACGCAGGAGGAGCACGGTAGGGGAGCACGGTCGGAAGGAGAGGTGGCACGGCAGTCAGGGCCGGCGGGAGATGTAATTATTTATTGTGGTCCCGGCCGCCGTCATGGAATAAGGATGATGAGTATCAGTCGAATTAGACGGAACCTGTGTTGTCAATGAGGCATTGATGGAGAGAAAAGTGAGCGGCGACTGAGATGATAGATGGCGGATGGGGCGGTGCGTGTGGGAGAGTAAGAGGATGTTGGCCTGGGCTTGGGCTTGGGCTGGGCTGGCTGGTAATACGGTTGAGTGGGATTTGGGGGGGCGTGACTTTGCGGAGTGCAGAGAGTGGGTACCAGTTAGAAGAGGAGGCAGCCTGGTTGGATGGGGAGAACGGGGATGGGGCTAGGAGGCTTTTTTTAGGGGTGAGCAGACTGGGGAGCTCCATTGGATTTGGAAGAGGCGGGTGGGCGGGAGCACATCTGTCACTAAAAATTACGGAGTATTTGATAATTCCATACGGATAGGCACACAAACTTTTTGGGCAACTGGATAGGGCACTTGGCTCGGGCGTACTGGCCGGGACCAACGCAACGCTGCATCAGGCAAGCTGGCTTGGCCACTGGCTTTGGCGGACTCCACCTCTGCCGTTATTTACCTAGTGGCAGCGCCAGCAGACGATGACCAGTGAAGCAGATGCCTAGGTTTGTGTGTCTTGTTAGTAGCTTAACGGCTGCAGGCTTGAGCTTTGGTAGGTGTCATGGTCCTACACTAACAGCAGATTGGCGTTGCAAAATGGCATGCCAGCTGGCGGCGCCCAGAAACACCCAGCAAAAAGCCACAGCGCAGCTGTCTGTGGCGAAGCCATGAGACAACAAAAAAGAAAAAAAAAAACACCAAAAAGATTATATACATGGCTGAAGTCGAAAAAAAAAGGCGGAAGGCTGCGGCTGGCTGCATCACTGTGATACCAGCATCGGGCACTCATCGGACAGGTGCACACAGCACAAAATATTACCGCTTGCCGCCAAACAAGCAAATATCATGGTAGCACAAGCAAACTAGCCGGGTATAGATTTCCAATCTCATTTCCTTCGCGGGAGGCGCGATGAACTCCCTTAACCGATGAGAAGTTTGAAGAGAGGCTGTGAGGCCCTCGTCTCACGGCGACTCCAGCTGGAGCCCGGCTACTGCAAGACAACGCAGCCAGCGTTATCCACCGAGGCGTCATGGAACCCCTTACGGAGACGGAGGTACCTCGCTGTTTGCTGAAATACGGATTACACAAATGCTCTTTAATATCAGTACTGTCGATTGACTGTCACATTCAGCAGGCAAAGAGGAGAAGCTCAGCCACCACAAGGGCCTATTTTATTTTCTGACGCCTCCTGACGTTTCCGTTTTCGCAGAGCCCCTTGTCACGTCGCAGGCCAGCCATTGAGGGTGGGAGGAGGCTTGAAAGGTGTCGGGGAACCTGACTCGACGGCGTATACAGTCAAAACGCCGAGTCGGCTGCGGCAAACTTGGAGAGAAGGCCTTTCGATTGAAGTTTTTGCGTGGCAGCAACATGGCTATTAAAAGATGACGATGCAGTCTTTTTTGCATTATTGACAGTCTAGACATGGGCTTACCAGTATGTGCCAACAGTGCCATCGCGTACGTTCCTGTCTCATATTATTAATGAGACAGTTACAGTACAGTATCGACGGCGCTAATTTTATCTTAGCAGTGTTGCCAGTTGAGCCAAAAAAGACTCTCGGCTGGCGGCAACAGCCAATTCGCCTCGCTGATTCATCGAAGCAAGATGCAGGCCGATTTGTCTGTCTTTTTTTTTTTTTTTTTTTTTTTTTTCAAATGAACGCGTCGCCCATCTCATCTCGTCGATGACGAAAGCCATCTATCCTGATGCGAGCCTATCAGTACGGATAGGATATTATCTGGAGAACGAGCGTCCACTTTTTCCTCTTCCCGGTCGTCTTGTCACCGTAGCGTGACAGCGCAGCGGTGGGATCGCCCATCACATCTGTGCGTCGAGGCTCGTTTCGGCAAGCCAGGGTGTCGATGAACACAACAATGGGAAATGGGCTCATGCCCGTCCTCTTGCCCTCCCTTTCCGGTCATCAGGGTCTGCTCATCCGCAGACAACATAAATCATGTAATCGTGAACGCTCGCGCCCGCGTTGGAGCTACAACTCGGGTGGCGCATGATCCGAGCTTCCCGAAAGCTCAGGCCCCCAGTAATTTTTAAAACCAAGACGAGGCTGGCGTCGTGATTCCAAAGCAAAGACCTCTTGGGATATATACCAAGTTATTTCCCTCGGCCTATGTGGGATGGTCAGCATCCCACGCCGGCAGTCAGAACATCGTCCGATGACGCGGTCGTGCAGACATGGAAAGAAATAACTCGAAATGGCCCGCTGCAAGGCTTGTACGCATTATGACGCAGCTGATGCAGCGTGCGCGCGCGGATTTTGCGCAACCCCGCGCCCGAAGAATACGTAAATGATACCAGCCACAAGGGCCCCCCCTTGTTGAAGTATTGTAAGCCGCAGGGCGCGACTTTCTTGAGTCCTGTCCGCTCGTGTTTGACTCCTTGCCATCCTAGGTAGTACTACCTAGATGGGCGATGCCTACCGCTTGGCCGATGAAGCACGCGACAAGACAAGCTAGCTCTCCGCGTAGATGCAATGCAATGCAGGCGACAGAGTTATCATCTGGTGCAACTGCTGTGCTTCTCGACCACACAAAAACACCGACTAGAGTGGCGCAGTCTTTGAAACTCAAACATGGCCCGTCTCGGCAAGTAACTCGTTTACGGGACTCTAGACAATACAAGTTTGACTTATGAACACGGTTCTGGTCTCGTTTCTTCAGCAGAAATATGGTCTAATCCCGGACCAGTTAATTTTTGCGTCCCCCGCCGCCTAGGAGTACCTACGACATTGTCAAAAGAAATAAAAGGCCGGGAACCCCATTCCATCCCCAATGAATACACGGTGAAAACAAACGGTCTCAAGCCCGCATGCAAGCGACGCGCCAAAAGTAACCAGCACAGCTCGGCAGAGGGCCAAGGCCTTCGTCGGCCTAGAGTCATGCATGTCCGAGGATCTCCGGTGTTTCCACCCCCGGAATTCCAAATGAGAGCTGGGGGTCGGGATGTGTGGACAGTATCCTGCCCGCGCAGGCCAATCAGCCGGGCTTTAAACTTTGTCGAGGCCATCTTTTTTCTCGACATATCACGCGAGCCGCGACCAAGGCGTTAATGGCACAGGAAAGGTAGCGTCAAATCTCACTAAGAGCGCTCACCTCACAAAGTGGTCGATACGATCATGTACCTCGACCCAGAAGCAATCATCTTGAGGTCTGCAAGGTCGGTCAACAATACCCCTCTCGTTCTGATCCGTCACGCGCACATTGCTCTGCAGGGTCGTGGCTGTTGGCGTTTGCCCCACGTTCAAATCATGTCAATGAATTTTGCTCGATGCTACCGAGATGCCCCTTCGTGCCCTTGTAGACTTGTGTCTATTCTCCCGCAGCCCTACGGTCACCGCGTCACCAAGGCTCCCCGCCGTGGCTTTCCTCCATAACAGACCAGGTAAAGTTGAATGCATATCCGCTCGTCAGGTGAATGCGACCTCTCTATGGCTGGGGTGGCTTTGCAGGAATTTTCGGTAGACATACTTTTCTGGCTCAATTTGCAGTCTGGTTGTTCATGATGCGGCACGTGCTTCTGCGACGCACATGATATGTAGGGCTTCTTCGCAGCAAGTTTATATTTCTGCAGTTGGACGCGGAAAAAGACATTTTGCGAGACACATAAAAGCCACTGCCCCGGAATAGCACAAAATGAACTGCTAAGTTTGCAATTTGGTTCATCGCCACCGCCTTTCACCTACTGATCGTTCTCCAATGAGCCGCGGACGCGCATTCGTGTTGTCTGAGAAATGACGTGGACGAATCTGGCCAATTTCATTCTAAAAAGACGATAAATCTTTTTTTTTTCTTGTACGAGTAGACTGGCTGGTTCTTCCATTTGGTTCAGCGGCACGACCAGTCAGAGTAGACCGCAATGTCTAGTCTTTCAGCCGTGTCGACCGAAAACAGACAATGCATTGTGCTGCAACTTATGTAGAACTAATCGTGCCGGAGCTACAAGTCCGGGTGTTTAATGTCGACGCCGCTGCTCGTACGGCTATCCCGATTTGCGACAGATCGCCCTCTTGTACGGTACTTCTACTTCGGACCATCGGCAATTTGGGCTGAACCGACTCGCCAAAGTCTTGCATTACTTGTCCACAGCTCTACAGCTGTACAGCCAGCTGTGAAGTGAGAGAGTAATATTATTTCGCTGATGTTTGCTCTTTAGGATATCATCACATTCTCTGTGACGTCTCTGTGATCCCGCCCTCATCTAAGAAACCGCAAGCTAGCGAACGACTGTGTTCAGTCAAGATCCATTTCGGTACACAAAGGGTAAAGAAAACGAATTAACGGTTGAAGTAAAAGAGCATGGCTCTTAGTATCACTCTCTCAGCTACTGCATTTGTGCAAAGGTGGGAAGTCAAGATGTACAACCCACAAGAGCTGACAGAGAGCCAAGCTGTTGCAGCTATATCACTTACATGGTGTTGCCATTCGTACCTGCCAAGTATGAGACACGTCAATCGAGCACAGTCGGCATATAGGCATATCTCATTTACTAAGTATCCGATCAATAGTCCTTGAATCAGTTGTTATACCCTCCACTTCGCCGATGAGCTGAAGGAAGATATAACCTAAATTGATTGACCGTGCCGAGAGCTGAATACTGCACGTTACAGCAGCTGAGTTGTAGCGATGCGTGACGGCAACTGTATAAGTCCGCTGTCGTTTCTCGAGAGGCCATAGATGGCACATTCTCTCAATTATCAGTCGAATTTCGCCAATTCAAAGTTTACACAATTTTGTACGTGCCACATTCCTTGGTAACATAGGACCTATTACTGACTATCCAAAGGGCCGCTCTTGTACAATGAAGCTTACAACAACTTTGCTGTGTCTCGTTTCCGCTGTGCAGGGCTTGAAGTGTGCCTGTCAAGGAGGTAGAGGAAACTCAAAGGCCGCCTGTGATGCAATCGGAAAGATTTACGGGCTGAACGGATGCGGTTTCACCGGATGCTGCGTGTATCCTGGCAGTGAACGCAACTCGTTTGTAGCTCAGTGCAACAAAATGGGCTACGGCTTTAAGCGATGTGACGATTGCCCTGTATGCTAGATGTAGCAACGATGAAGCCGGTTTCTCATTCAGGCACAAGTAGCTGGAAAAAGCAGCTGCAATTCGAGAAAAGCTGAGCAAACTGGAATTGCTTCAGGAACATTTCGCTTGATTACGGACCAAATCACCGTGACGTACGGCAGAGGCTATACAGTAAACACTGTTGACCCTAAACTGCCAAACATACCAACTTGATATTGAGCATGCTCTGTTTTCTGCCAAACTCGACGTATTGCGAAGCGATTGGTCGAAAGGTTTGGAGAATGCCCCATGGCGGCATTCGCACGACAGAGCTGATGAAGTTTGTCCAGAGCGATTGCAGAGAAGCAAGTCTCTAGGAGTGTTTTACCAGAAGCATATCGAAAGGGCGACATAGCGCTCACAGACTGGAAACAGGCCATGACGTCAATCACCCTCCCTGCTGTTGGCATTGTTTGCATATTCACTTGCTGCTGGAATCGCCGTATTCTTACACGTAGCAGTCGCAATTGTAACTATACTTATTCACGATGGGCCTTTTCGAATCAACTTACGGAGTGCAAATAGGCGTAATTTGACTTGAAAGTAGTAGTTTGCGTGTTTGTCATGGTTTTCGTCGGCGAGTTTGCTGCGAAACCCCTGATGCTGCAAATGCAACATCGACCCACAGCACCTGTTAGTATGTACGAAAACGAGAGCCTAGCTTTTATGTATGATTATAAGGCTGCGCATAAGTTTGCCGTGGAGGATCTCGAGGCCGCTCTTGAAAAGGAGACGCTGTTCATGGATGTCTACGAGTGGGCGCAGACCGACCAGTATAAAACAGACTCGACGCTTCGAACGAAAGAGCAAGAACTTCTAGTGTACTACTCTTTATAGTCTAGATTCTAGACCGGCGTGAGATTCATCGTGGGAGGTTTTCGTCGGCCAGTGGAACATAAAAAACAACATGAAGAATATCTAGGCAAGTGATTTGCTATTATAAACATCATTCTTAAGGGCAAGTTTTACTAAAATTGATATTTTTAAAAGGTCTATCATACCGGCGATGGCTACCGACTGCGAAAGATCATTCAGCCTTGCTAAATTATCATTGACATCACAGAGGCATTCGATGAGCTTATTTAACGACGCTGGAGGCGCTGCAGTGCCTTAAGAACTGGACTAGGCACAGGCAGTGTAGTTGGTGTCCGCGCGTTAGAATCGCGGGTTGAGCAACGGCATCAATTTGTCTAGCATTTTTGATATATCAAATATTTTAAACGAACAATTATCGCGAAACTACTTTAACTAAACAAATATAGGCGGATTTGATTTGTTTGATTTGAGGGCAGCGCTGGGACTGTACCGGGATAGGCAGGCGCTCTGAATGGGATGTACGTGGCCCT
The DNA here is from genome assembly GCA_030780425.1 of Beauveria varroae. NCBI lineage: Eukaryota > Fungi > Ascomycota > Sordariomycetes > Hypocreales > Cordycipitaceae > Beauveria > Beauveria varroae. Next base: position 89,676 of record JAPFUP010000201.1, read on the forward strand.
GGTGGCGGAGTGGTTACCGTCGCAGGCAGCCCTATCGTGGGACCTATGCACCTACGAGAAGGCGGTTGGTTCGAATCCAGCCAGGGTCGCTTCTCGACTAACCCGTTTCTACCACGTCACGGTAGCGCAGTCTTTCTTACGTCAGTAGGGGTGTGATCTGTTACGTTAACGGCGGCGAGATTAACTCTAAGAAAAAGTCACGTTATCTACCACGATACGGTAGTGTTTAGTCTACGAGTTCCACTTACGGTGGCGTTTTTAGCACTTCTCTGAGATAGAAGGATACTAGAAGTAGCAATAATCACACATAGAAACGCCGAGAGAGGCAAAGGGTATAGGGGTTTTTCACCCTAGGGTTTTTCCCTGTATCTTAGTAGTCTATACACTATAGAGGTACTAAATAGCTCTACGAGCTAATCGGAGTAATATCATGAATGGACGTACGTGGATCCATTCGAAATGCTTCTTGACTCCACGCAATAAAATCGCATCTTAGGATCGAATTGAAAGTAGCTACAAGTAGCGTTTATACCTCGCAAAAAAATTCCACGACTCTATATCCTAGTCTTGAGACTTTATAGCGGACACCGGTATCGAACTGACTATGTCCCGCAAAAAAGCAGTGACACCTGGCTGTGGAAGACCAAAGCCAGAGCCTGCATCGAGTATGACCGTTTCCCCGTTAAGAGGTTACCATTTCCAGAAAAGGGTTTTGGGCTGCAGTATTCATCCGCTCTAGTGGGCGTGGTTTTGTTCCATGAATATAATGTGTTGGCCCATTCGACAACATGGTAACGAAACTGTCAGATATTTGGCTATGCTGCTCCTTGGCGGCAGTATCAGCCATTCCAGAAGATTTAAGTGCTTGTGCCATCGCGGCTATGCCTACGTTATTCTCAAGCGGGTAGCTAGCACGTGGACTTAGGCTTTATTAACCCACTCGAGAGTGGAGAGCAAGGGGCTTGATTCGCGATCGCCTCCTCAAAGGGTTGAGACATTCCGAGTCCAGAGTGGTCGAGAACGCTAGGCTTAGAACCATATTCCTTTTCGCGTCTCTGGTTCGCCCTTTACGTCCTCGACATGGTAGATTGATTGGCAGTTAGCGCGGGATTACGCATTACTATGAAGGGCGGAATAGGAGAGAGAAATGATTTTCTCAGATTAACAAATGGGCACTAGTTACTATCACGTCAACTTTTCATCAAGTCTGTCGGTTTGTCCCGCTCACATTATTATTACGTCAGTCTGCGGTGGGTCAGAAACATCGTACTGCATTGTAAAATCTTGTGGAATAGTACTGACAGTTTTAAACCACGGTTCTGTGCTAAAAAAGGAAGTCTGACCCTTCATCACAGTGCCCTGCCTTGCATCCCTCGCAAAGATGTCGATAATGCGGACCCTTACTGACCCCTGAGAATGGGCGAGGTTCCACATGCATTCCCGACCATTTCTTGAGACGATAAGCGACCCTGTCAGCGTAGGAATCGTCGAGTTTCGGCTTGCTCAGCCAGTTGCACTTCAAACAGCGCTGATGGTACACTTCTGCGTTGTACTCATTTCCAGGGAACTGGCGTATGGTGACTGCTATCTTCTTGCTGGTCCAGCCGTCGGCAATACAATTCTTGTTTGCACATGTGAACCTGCCCATTATATGACTATCGTACGAGTTCGTGTGATTCTTCTTATCGCCATTTTTTCGGAAATTAAACTTGAGACCGTTGCTCTCTAGGCGGGTTTGGACATCATCGTGTAAGCCGGGGTACATTGACGATGTACCGGGGTGAGAGCGAGGCATAGTGACGTTTTGGGGGTAATGAAACCACTTTGCGAGTGTTTTCAACTTGATATATGATGATTGGGATGCGGCATCAATCCTTGAGGAGGGTTTGGTCTGGCGGGAGCTCGTTCTCTTGCTCCTCTCGGAGAGCCGTGGCATGGATCGTGACACGCCAAAACCGGCGCAGCGAGCTTGAGTAGTTGCCATCTCCTCGCTTTTATAAAGTTCCAATTTCCTTGGCTGCCTAATGCCTAGGTGGGAGAGCCGTTAGGCACCGAGATCAGCGGTGCTTTGGCCCATCTCAGCGACCTGCCTGCATGCAGTGTTAGTGGTAGGCCTCACCAGCCTTGAGCCAAAGTACATTAAATGATAAGTGTCGACAGCCCGTAGCCGAGACTTCGAATGTTTCGATCGATCTTTTATACCAGTCATCGCATCGTGCAGTGTTATTCCAGCAGCTATGGATTGTGACGCTGTTGCCGATGGTGATGGCGATGGTGATGACGCAGTTGCCAGAATTGATCCTCGCCTCCTCGTTTTTGTGCCACCCGTGAACTCAAGTACGTTCGAATCGCACGAAGATTTTGAGCATGAACAAGACCAGGGTAACACCGGTCTTACTTGGGAAACGACTGGAGAGATGAATGTCGCAAACATGCATTCCTGAGATGTTCCCATTGCGTCATCTTCTCACCAACTTCTTCTCCCATCTGCCGCTCAGGACTACTGCGAAGTGCCCGTTTGGCTTCACGAGGGGTCACACATCGACTTAATCAAAGAAGGCAATCTAATCGACTATATAAACGAATTTTCCGCTTCTCTGGAGCTCAAAAATACCAATGGATGGAGATTTCCGGAATATATTATGCCGTGGGATGGTCAACATATTGGGGCTGGAGGCCTTTATCACTGCCCCGAGCCGCAGTGCACCTCATCACCGTTTCAGCTTTCTTGTGATCTCCGGTGCGTCTTCTTGTTGGCAGCTTTTTTTTTTGGTGAAGATTTTATTCATCTACTGACACTCATGATTTCAAAGTCATCACTTCAAGAACCACTACAAGCCAGTCTCCTGTCCCATCCAAACTTGCGAGTATCGATCTGGTGAGCAAAGAGAAATGAAGCGACATTTTCAAGAGATACACGCTCCCCATACTATCAAGTGGCATTTCTGTCCGTATCCAAACTGTGGCAGTCTATTTGCACGCCGCGAGTATGTGAAACGACACATCAAGGCGTTGCATCCAAACTTTTCCGCTGGTAGTTAACGGCCGGTCATATTTAGTGTTTCTAATTGATACTAGTCAATCTGCCAAAACTTAAGTATTACCTCTCTTCAGCTTATAGTGATGCGCCGCCTTCCTCGTCTGAATTATCCTTGTCTAAGTCATCCTCGTCATGGAGCTGATATCCTTCCAGCCCACTGCTTCTCAGAGAGGCACTACTCTCATTAAAAGCATGACCGATTTCATGTAGTAATTCCCCCTCTGGGCTCGACCCAACCCTATAATTAACATCAGACGCATATAACACGACATGATTGTCACCTTTGCTGGCCACTATATCATCCTCCAAACCATGCAGTGGCATCTCCAAAGTCGAGACGCCGGTTGTCGAATCCGGGTGCCACTCTGGAGGGACATTTCTTCCCCACAGATGATCAACAACTTCATCTCTTACAGTCTTTGTAATTTTGATCATCAAATCCCGCTGCCTATCGGAGTCCGCATCTTTTTTCTTGAAATTTTCAATCAAAGGCGGTCCCCAGTTAGGATACACCTTCCCGTGTGATTCTGGAACGACCATCCTTGCCGGGTGCTCCGCAAAGTAAAGCTTGCAAGCGAAACAAGCCGGTTTGCTGCAGTAGACATAGCGATCTCCTTCAAGGAATTTGAGTTTATACTTGTAAAAATGTTCCAAGACGGAGACCTCGCTGTGCACAAACGGATTACACTCGCGTTCACAGTCCATATATCTTGTCAACGGTTTGCGCCACGTTTCTTGCAAGTCCACCAACGCCTGCTCTGCATTGGCGACATCTGGATCATCTTTCGGGAACATGCGGCGCAGAATCGCAGGCAGGCTTGTCTGCGAATCTGCTTCTGGCTTCTGTGCACACGGGCTCTGCTCGATGACCTCGACTTTAGCGCTCTGCAATATGTCCTGCATGAGCGCTGCGTTTAGAAGCAGCAAGAGAGGCTTGTGGATGCGACTAGCTAGGCGCCCGATGGAGTGCCTTACTCTGGCAAAGCATCCATTCTCGTCGCCTGAGAATTTTTGATCCACATACCAGTTTTTCTCCAGCTGTTCTTCCTCATAGAGTTTTCTCATCAGTGCTGACTTGGACGCCCGGTACATGGCAACGCAGGTGTTGACGTGGCCAGACTTATTGTCACGACAATGCGCCAGAAGCAACCTAAGCCCCTCAACGTGCGCATCATCTTTCATCAAATTAGTTTGGCTGTGCTGTAGCACGAGAAAACTATGCGTCGTAATTTACTCACTATTTCGGTTGCTCTTATTCGCCATCTTCTCGATGCAAGCCGGAATGGCCGCCTTCACATCGTTTATATATGCCGAAACACGCTTTTTCGCATGCTCTATACACTTCCTGAGAAACTTTTGTACTATTCTCTTCTTCTTCTTATTGTCCGCCGTTATGGCATATTCGACCAGCGTACCGATCGAGCGCTCCAGCATAATCTTGCACTTCCTTGGAGAAGGAGAGGCCAAGCAAAAGACATAGGCACCATCCACCTCCGCAACGGAAAAGGCGGTAAATGTATATCTGCCCTTCTTCCCATCACAGATAAAGGCAAGATTTCGCATGTACTCTCTGCGCATCTCCTGCTGTCGAGAGCCAGATCGCGGATATTCTGTGTAGCTGTTCCGCGTCCTGCCGAGACTGCACAGAAGGAAGTATGGCTCGTAGAATCTAGCCATAAGCCTAGGATAAGGGTCACAACGTGGTTTCCTCTTGGAGTTTTCTTCAATTGGAAGAGTGAGTTGGAAAGTCGTTGCTGGGGGCATGATGATTAGGTTGATAATGAGGAACAATTATAATGTGAAGCCGACACCACTGGCAAGGAGGCGATAGTACTGTACGATACTGTGTTCAAATTGATTGAAGTCACGATATCTCCAGAAAAACCAAGGCTTCCAGGGATTAAAATGCAATCGACTCGCTCGTAGTCCTGGCTGATCCTATCCATGAGGCCTACCACTAACACCACTAGCAACCGCCAATGGTATCTCGCCAGCGGACCCAGCCTAACCTCTTCGTGAGGCCTACCACTAAAACCACCAATAGCCGCCAATTGTAGCTCGCCACGCATTCCAACGGAGATCATGTAACCATCCGCGAAAATCATTTCCAAAGAATATGCGCACCTATGTTATTTCTTAGAAAGGATCATCTACCCGTCAGGGAAAGTAGCGACCATGTCTCTGCCAGAACGCGCCGGGCAAATATACATCTTTAACTGCGGTTCACAGGATATAGACATCAGACTACTCCGCGCTTCAATAGTACCCTACAAGAACCAACATCATTATAAAAGATAAAGGCTCTCCACGCGGCAGTTTATTTAACTTCAAACCGCCATCAGAATGGGACTCAGGAATAGCGAACTCTCTATGCTTATCAGCGAACTATCAGAAGCACATAGTCGTTGTTCTAGGCAAAGCTCCGGAAAAGCCATCAGGCTAGGTGAGAATTGTTAGTATAAGCCCTTGCCTAGACCATATTTGCAAAATTCTGATGAGCTGGCAAGGTCACGTCGACGTTGCCGGAAAATTTCGATTCGAAGGCGTTCTTACCCGTGCACCCTACCAGAAAGCTAGAGAAACATGGTACTCAATTGAAGCTTTGCGAGAGCTTTGAAAGGCAAACAATTTTGCGGCTGCCATCATATGTGCGAATTAATGACATACAGCAGGTGCCTTTGATCATCCTAAAACCGGCAGTGAGATATAATGGGCTGGCACTAATGCTACAACAAAAGTCGTTCAACGTATTAAAGAACAAAGTACAGGCGCTAGAAGGTTAAGCTATGTGACAGAAGGTATTCTACTCTATTCTTCAAAGCTCAAATATAGACGCATAGTTATTTATTGCACCTAAAATGTTAGATTTGCCTGCCACTTCACTAGAACTAGAGTTGCATCAGTCGCACACAGGACAGGGTGAGCGGTGATTTCTTGGGAGGTGCGCTATAGTGTGACGTACGCCTATACGGTAAGACCACAGGGCAAAAGATCAGGTTATTGAAAGCAGTTCTAGCAATCAACGAAGGCATAATAGCAGTATATGTTGACTCTCTACCGAAAAAGAGCTCTTATTATTACCTTGCAGAAAAGTTTCCCCTGCATACTAACATGTCATCGGCGAATTCTGCATTCAGAGCGTAATGAGCACCATCACTAGCGTGCTTCCACGCGCCCGTTGTACGTTTTATTATGACGTGCAAAGGTGCAGTCGGCATTGCCTCTTCAGGTCTGTCCCGCTCACTGCGGAAATAGGACGGCCAGGGGCTCGGCGAACGGCATCGGTGCCTGGACAGTTCCTGGACCTCGACTTCTGCAGCCTATCGGAAATCTTGGAAGACCAAGGCTCTATCTCAAAAAGCCGAGTCGCCAGCCTGATTGAGCCATCGGATCTTAGTAAATGTTTGCTTGGCACGTTCGTTCAAGTTTACGCTGTGCTGACTTGTTCAGTATCTCGGCCTGACGTCGCACATCTCACCACCAAAGACACCATGGTACTCCAATTTATGATCCGCTCTAATGGAGAAGCAGTGGAGAGCGGCATGTCGCTTACTCCTGTGAGCGGGTTAGCCGGGACCTGAGCTGGCCACACGGAGCTTCAGCAGTGCCGGGAATGGCGCTCAAGTGTTTTCCGGCAACCGTCGACAAAAGTCATCGGTGTCCATCTTTCGGATATTTCTGTAAAGAGTTTTAATTAACTCGGCCACGGAGTTGGTACGCTATACTGCCGATCAAAGTACGCCGACATTGGGACAGATCCTGCCCTTGATTCCGTGTCTATATAAAGTGCTCCTGTACGCTGTACGTCCTTGAATGTTCTGCAGCTGATCAAGCTGAAGCATACAAGTTGTCCGTTATACTCTCATTTTGTTGTTTTTTTACTCTCCAGTCACTCTCTACTCTAATTCGCATCATGGCACCATCGTGGCTCAAGGCCGCGCTGGGTGCCACGAGTGTGCTGCTCTCGGCGAATGCCTTCGTCGCAGCTTCGTCACCCAACAGGCTTTCTGCCTCCATTGGATACAGTGGTAGTGATCCTTGTCCCAGAAGCTGCACCGAGTCAGGCATTAACAGCCTCGAGTGGGATGCTTTTCGCAGCATGGACCAGCTCGACCAGTGCCAGAGCCCCATGCTCTTTGACTTTGCCCTGGCCGACCGCGTCGACGATGAGGCCCAGAACCACCGCATCTTTGCCTGTACTACCTCGAGCGAGAGTTGGAGCAACATCTCCACAGCCCAGCTCCTCGCTTCGCGGCCGGCGGACGAGGTCGATGCCGAGTTCGAGGTAGGACGCGGCGACGAGGACGGCGGCATCGCGCCCGAGGCAGCCGTGGCCTCTCTCACTGGCTTCCTCGGACAGTATGTCCGGCAAGAGCAGGCTCAAAACGGTACAAGCATGATTTACGGCAGCTTCGGCGGCGCCGCGGCCGGCATGTACGTCGGGCCGAGTCTAAACGGTGGTGCTGTTAGTGCCACGGCTCTCCAACACCTTCAAGACAGCATCAAGCATGCCAACAGCAGCCAAGGAACACTTGGTGTCCAAATGCGCGGACCTAGCTTCGATTCAAACCACATTTTTGGCTTCATCGCTACCACTAACGGCACCTTTGACGCCATTCAGGATGCCATGTCCTCTTGGTACAGCGGTGATTGTGTCAAATTTGGCACCTCTGATAAGGTCAATGGCAAAGCACAATTTGTTGCTCCTCTCATGTCCTCGATCCAAGCCAGCAACTCTACCAACGCTACCGCACCGCATATATCCAAGCGCGGCGAGTGCAGAACGGTCCAGGTCAAACAAGGAACCGGTTGTCCGGAGCTCGCCAAGATGTGCGGCATCTCTGGGGCCGACTTTACCAAGTACAACCCCGGCAAGACCTTTTGCAACGAACTGATGCCTGGTCAGCACGTGTGCTGCTCCTCCGGCACACTGCCCGACTATAAGCCCAAGCCAAACAAGGACGGGTCTTGCGCTACAGCCACGGTGGAAAAGGGGTTGGACTGTTCGTCCATTGCTGCTGCCAATGGTCTCACGAAGAAGGACATTGAGAGCTTCAACGAGAAGAAGACTTGGGGCTGGAATGGCTGTGAAGGTGGTCGTCTCTGGGCTGGCAGTGTGATTTGCATCAGTAAGGGCACGCCGCCCATGCCTGCACCCCAAGGCAACGCCGTTTGTGGGCCCCAAAAGCCTGGAACCAAGAAACCTAAGGATATGAACAAGCTGGCTGAGCTGAACCCGTGCCCTCTGAATGCATGTTGTGACGTTTGGGGTCAGTGTGGTACAACGGACGAGTTCTGTACCGACACCGGCAACGGGGCGCCTGGCACGGCCAAAAAGGACACAAACGGCTGCATCTCCAATTGTGGTACCAAAATTGTCAAGGGAAACCCGAGCGAATACCGCAGTATCGCGTACTTTGAGGGATACGCCTTTAAGCGCAAGTGCCAGTACCAGGACGCCTTTCAGATTGATCCCTCCAAGTACACTCACCTACACTTTGGCTTTGGTACCCTCTCCAAGGACTTTAAGCCCGTCATTGACGACTATGCAACCAATTACGAGTTCAACAATTTCAGACTGATCAAGGGCCCAAAGAGAATCTTGTCCTTTGGTGGCTGGGACTTTTCGACGGGTCCTGACACGTACACCATCTTCCGCGAGGGGACAAATCAGGCCAACAGAGAGACTCTAGCGACCAACGTCGCCAACTATATCCACAAATACAACCTTGATGGTGTTGATATTGATTGGGAGTATCCCTCCGCCCAGGATATTCCTGGTGTTCCTCCTGGCGATAAGAGCGAAGGCAAGAACTATTTGGAATTCCTCAAGCTGCTCAAGTCCAAGCTCAACGGGAAGAGTCTGTCCATTGCTGCTCCCGCTTCCTACTGGTATCTGAAAGGATTTCCCATCAAGGACATTAGCAAGGTTGTCGACTACATTGTCTTCATGACGTATGACCTCCACGGCCAGTGGGACGTTGACAACAAGAATGCCCAGGTTGGTTGCCCTGGTGGCAACTGCCTTCGCAGTCATGTCAACTTGACCGAGACGCAAAACTCCCTGTCCATGGTCACCAAGGCTGGCGTTGACTCTGGAAAGGTGGTTGTTGGCGTCACCAGCTATGGCAGATCCTTTGCCATGAGTGACGGCTCCTGTCACGGGCCTGACTGTACCTTTACCGGCACGCGTCTACACTCGAATGCGAACAAGGGAAAATGCACAGACACGGCTGGCTACATCTCCAATGCTGAAATCAAGGCCATTGCCAAAGACAAGAGCCGCGTCATCAAGAGCTACATGGATGACACTAGTAACAGTAATGTGCTAGTATACGACAAGAACCAGTGGGTGGCTTACATGGACGCTGATGTCCGGAGCCACAGAGAAAAGCTTTATAAGAACTGGGGCATGGGTGGCTCGTCGAACTGGGCTACCGACCTCGAGAACTTTGAAGATCCGCCCAAGGGCTTCCCCGACTGGTCTGCCTTTACCGTCTCGCTCAAGTCTCGCAAGGATCCGTACGAGGATGTCGGCAAGCGTACCGGCAACTGGACCAAGCTGGACTGCACCGCTGACGGCGCCACCGACACCCTTCACTACACCGCCGATGAGCGTTGGGAGAATCTGGACGCTGCCAATGCTTGGAAGGACATGATCTCGGACTGGAAGAAATACCGCGCCAAGACGTCGGGTGTTCATACGGGCACCGCGCTATTCTCCGAGTTCTTTGCCAACAACTTCAACCATACCCTGCCCATTGACTGCGGTGACATTTCGCCTTCCAGCAACTGCCGAAGCGCGCTTGCCTGCGCCGACTTTACCGGCGAGAGGACCGGTCCAGCAGCCGCCTTGATCTGGAACTCATTCGTCCAGATCAACGAACTGTATGCCTCGTACGCCGATGCTCTGGGCCACGCCGCTGCTGAAAAGATTGATCCCTCGCTGGACGATTTTCAGGAGACTTTTGCTCCCACTCCTCCCAAAGAGGACAAGGAATGGCTCACCATCCTTTTGGACCTGGTCTCCATGGGCACCGGCATGGTTGCCGGCCCTTTTGTCGGCAAGGTGATTGGCAAGCTGCCGTACTTTGTGGCCAAGGCGGAGGATGCCGGCGCCAACGCGATCAAGGACAAGATCTCGTCAGCCGGTAGCAGTCTCCTGACCACCGCCATCACCATAGGCAGTGGCTTCGTCGACGGCAAGACGTCTGACTGGGACCCCAAGGCCGAAGCCCACTTCAAAAACACCATGGGCCTGGCCATGGCCGGGTGGAACGACATTGCCACCGAGGGCCTGCGCGACCTCTTCAACGGATCCGACTCCTCTCTCGACACGCTCAGCGACCTCCTCGCCGACGGCCAGTTTGCCGGCGGCAAAGACTACGGCAAGGGCTCGTACGACCAGGCGAGCAGCAAAGAGGCCAACACGACGCTCGAGGATAGCCTCTCCAAGACGTTTTACGCCTACGCTATCCCAGCCATCTGGCACGCGTCGGGCCACCGCCCCTTTATCATCGACACGGGTCTGAGCTGCGACAAGGGCAAGAATGAGGATATCAAGCTCAAAGGCGCCTGCTACAAGGAAAAAGACACGTGGTATCGCCTGGCTAGCCCGGACGACGGCTACCAGGAGTGCGCCAAGCATGGCTGCGACCACGTTCCGAACCCATGCGTCGAGTGCAACGACGATCAATTCAAGACGCCGACTGGCGTGGACAAGCTCGGCAGCGATTACTTTTCCAAGGTGTCTCTAGAAGATCTCATTATTGGGTATGCAGAATCAAGCGCGGTGCACACATGCGACTAACAAGATTTCTAGATCGGTGAGGACTTACCTGGACAATGGCGGCGAAAACGGCGGCAAGCCGGCCAATCCCAACAATGCTGCCACTCTCAAGAGCCTGATGCAGGACGACGTGACGACGCCCGGCTTCATCCGGATGCCCGTGTGCAGCGCAGACCGCGCGCGCATCGCCTGGGGCGCGAGCAGCGACGACGCCAAGGACTATCCGTGCAACGCCAACGCCGGATACGACTACTGCGGCGACTCGACAATGGAAAATCAGACGAGCGGCGGATCGCCGCTGGTCAGCGACTGCAAGGAAATGATTCGCATGCTCGAGGACCGCGAGCTGCCGACGCGCTGGCCGCACGTGGGCCCGCTGGAGAAGCAACAGGAGATTTGCTCGCACAAGTCGTGCAAATTTGGCGTCACGGGCAAGGGCATCCATGGGAATGTTGATTTTAAAGTTGGCGCGCAGGACGTGATTGATTTGGTGCGCGACTCGATTAACAAGTTTGGCGGTGGGGGCAGGGTTGGTTCCAAGGGGACAATGAATTGCAAGGGTAATATCAAGGGCCAAAAGGTCGACTGGGGGCTGTATTAGGGCGAGATGTGCTGTACTTTTCTATAGATTTTTGATCTTGTCAAGTTCTTTATGACTACTTGTAAACTTGACATTTATCCTACACCACAACTTGCTTCACATGTGAACGAATATCTGACAATGCTTTGGTTTGCCTTTGAAACAAAAACTAAAGATATAACATTCAATGTATAAAGATGGATATCTAGAGTTTCTCGAATAGTCTCACGATGGTTCACTTGTAACGTGCGAGTGTACATGGTGATGATGCTCTGCTGGTGGCTGTGTCTACGCAAAATCGGGTACCAAGACGGCCAATAACTTGTTTTCTCTTTTTTTTTTCCAGAAAAATGAAGAAATGCTCAAAAGAAAGAGCTTGTGCATCAAAGCAGACACGCTCAAGGCGAATGGTATGCGGCATCACCCTTGCGTTGGAAGAGCCCGTGGAATGGATCATCAGGGCCCAAGGCCAGGTAGAGATGAATTCGCCAAGTTGTCATTCCTCACGAACCCCCATACAGACCTCGGTCCTCAACCCTGAACTTGTCTTTACATCTTATTCTCAATTTCTGCTAAAGCGCTTTCGTCTTGAATTCTTCTTTACACTTTCTCCGTCTTGAAATTTTCTTCATCTTTATGCGACAGCCGATCGCCACCTCTACCCAGCCAGCAATGATTATCCCCAGCACCATTCTTGATGCGGCGTTTCAAATTTTCAAACACAACGTTGTATAAAACTCTTTCTTAAAAAAAAAGCGAATCCGAATCAAGCAGATCGGCAGACCATCTCATAAGATCTTGTACATTTCCGGCACATTCATCATATTAAACTCTTTCCGCTGGAGCCGGAACCTCTGCCCGGACCAGTCAAACGAGAGCAACAACTCGACCCCACTTTCGTCGCGACAGCCTCGACGTAACGACCTTTTTTTCTTTTTGGCTTTTTTTCTTGTTCCAACCACACACACGCAATTCAATCTACACCAATTTATTTTTGTCATATTATTGCTTAATAATCACACGCCCTCGCGTTTGCATCTCGGAGCAACAACGGCTTCACGTTAGACTACCCGGTGTCGATTTCACCCCTACCTCGCCACGAGTGGGGAGACGAAGGAGTTCTAGAACAGAAAAGGCAAGGGGACGCGGTTCAGCAAAACAAGGAAACGAGTACTGTTGATCAGAGTCTTTTCTTCGTTTGGAAAGAAAAAAGGATTGAGAAGCTATGGCGCCAACGCAGCTACCAGAGTCGGGCAATCCCTTGTATGTTTTGCATTGCCGGCCAACGAAAATGTGAATTTTGTTGCTGATTGGGGCTGAATCGCCAAAATGGTAGAGTCTTTTTTGACATTACTCTCGGAGGTATGTTTATTGCTAGGGGGAATACTTTCATCAAATGCTTTCGTATATTAATAAAGGCAAAAATCTGTAGGCGAACCACTAGGAAGAATCACGTTTGAGCTCTTCAAAGATGTCGTGCCCAAGACGGCCGAAAACTTTCGCCAATTTTGCACGGGGGAGAGCAAAGACGCCGTCGGCCGTCCGCAGGGCTACAAGGGCTCCAAATTCCACCGTATTGTACGCTCTTTTACTATTCAAGCCCTGATCCCCCCCCCAAAGATTCCACACTAAAAACAACATTCTAGATTTCCAACTTCATGTGCCAGGGCGGCGACTTTCTCAATGGTGACGGCAGCGGCTCAACCTGCATTTGGGGCTACAAGTCGTTTGACGATGAGAATTTCACGCTCAAGCACGACCAGCCCGGTCTTCTCTCCATGGCTGTAAGTTCCCCCCTCCCCCTCATCAATCCATTCCTCTTCTTCTGTCACCAGAAAAAAAGAAAAAGAAGAAGAAAAGGCGCCGCTTTTGTGTCTGCCGCCGCACATTATGCTGACGAGAGTCACAGAACGCCGGCCCAAACACAAACGGCTGCCAGTTCTTCATCACCACGGCTCCCACGCCCTTTTTAGACGGCAAGCACGTCGTCTTTGGCAAGGTCGCCGACGGCATGGACGTGGTGCGCAAGATGGAGGCGACCAAGACGGGGTACAAGGGCAAGGACGTTCCAAACATGGATGTCGTTGTTGCGCAGTGCGGCGAAATGTGAGGACGCTTTTACATAACAAAGGCTGTTTTATGGAGAGGCCACGGTCACAATGGGCTGTTGCATCAGGTTCAAGTCGTACAAGAATCCAATTTTGTATTGCTGCGGTGCAGCAACACTTCTCCAAAACCTATAAGCGAAGAAGGAAGAAGGTTCTCTTCTGGTATATGGCCAGGAGAAACGAAAGACATATATACGTGTTTGATATACACACACAATCAAATGATACATAAAACAGAAGTAGCCAACTGGTCTGGCAAAATGCAACAAAATCTCAGAACAATCAAGACTGAATAACGAGCGTCTTTTTAGGTCCTCTTTGCTTCTTCAACCGCTGTCCCTTGTTTTGCAGTTGTCGTCGCTCGGGTAACTGTACTTACTGACCAAACTGCCAGTTCCGTCGTAGCACGCGGCCAGGCAACGCGGTAACCGTTGGGGCCGCCGCGCCGGCCGTCGCGGTAGCGTACACTGGCGCAGCTGGGGAAACGCCGCTGCCGCTGCCGTCGCCGGCGACGACCGACTTGGTTACATAGACGGTAGAATAGACGGTGGTGGCCGGCACAGTCACCGTCATGGTCACGGTGACGTCGTCGCCGCCGCTGGCGTCTCCAACGGTGGTGGTCGGGGCAGCGGCCGAGGAAGAGGTCGTCGGGACGTCGCTGGAGGGAGCAGCAGCGGGATCAGAGCCTGTAGCCGTAGCGCTGGGGGCGTCTCCGGCGGTGGTGGTCGGGGCAGCGACCGAGGAAGAGGTCGTCGGGACGTCGCTGGAGGGAGTAGCAGCGGGGTCAGAACCTGTAGCCGTAGCGCTGGGGGAAGAAGCCGGAGTGGTGGCGCTGGAACTGCCGCCGGCGGCATTGTTGGCGTCAATGTCGACCTTGAAGTTGTTGCTTAGCTGGTCCGCCACGGCCATGGTGTAAATCTTTTGATTTGACTGCCCAACGTCGGCAGCCTTTGCGACAGCCACTCCCGGGGGAATCTTGGCGCGCTCGACAATCTGAATGTCAACGGTGCTGGCGTAGCTCTCATTCTTGGCAATAGCGGCCATGGTGAAGCCGTTGGGGTCCGTCTCGCCTCGCATAAAGGTGCCGGCCCAAGGGTAGCGGCCGTCGGTGGTGGCGTCGACCTTGATATGCTCGGGGTCGAGGTCGGGCCAGTCCCAGTACCAGTAGATGGTGTAGACGTCGCCGGGCTTGAGGTCATCGGGCAGCTGGACATCGGACTGGCAGCGCAGCTCGCGGTCGTGGACGGCGCCCTCCGAAGCCAGCTTCTGGGCGCGAGAGGTGCTAATCTCCTGCGGATTGGTCTGGTAGCACTGCCCGTCGTCGTAGTTGCGCGTGGCGAGCAGCTTGCCGCGCTTGTCGCCGCCGGTGCCGGCGCGATTCCAGACGAGGTGGACGTCAAAAAGGCGCTCGTCCTTGGCGGGCTGGGTGGTGCCGTAGAGGAAGACAGTGCCGCGGTTGCGCGGCTTCTTGGGCTGGTTCTGCGGCAGCGAGACGTGGCCGTTTTCGAGGTGCAGCAGGGCAATCTTGTCGCCAGGAGCGGCTTGCAGCATGGGGAGCGCTGGGTTGTTCTCCGTCTTTTGGTGCTTGTTGAGGATCTCGTCGCCCGAGTAGGCGCTCTGGCCCTTGAGCGGTAGCAGCCACTGGGCGAGGTCATCGCTGAAGGGGGGGTTGGTCGAGGTCCGCGGGATCCAGCCGCGGGGGTAGCCCGTCTGACCAACCATGGCACCGTTCTCGTCGACGCGATATACTTCCTCGACCCAGGAGTGAGCGTTGGCGAGGCCAACGAGGGCGGCGGCGGTGAATAGCGCCGTGGAGGCTGTTGATTGTGATGGACGCATTTTGAATGTGAAGACTTGAGAGAGTGTGAAAATGGTTCAGTTCAAGGAGTGTTTACTTCTCTCCAGGAGAATGGTTGAAATATCAACGGTGGAAGCAAAGGAATGGCTGGTCGTGTAAGTGAATGTTGGCGAAGGAGAGGCTCGGCGTAGGTCAGCCTGTAAATAGGAGGATGCTGGAGGAGATGGAGAGAGCAGCGAGCGGTGATGATGAAAATGATGCAAATAAGATGCTTTGACGCTATTGTTGTTGTTTTTGTGCCTTTTTGTTTTGTTTTGATGAAAGAGAGTTGATAGTTGGCAGCTGGCAAAGGTAAAGTCAAAGACGTGGGCTGGCGGCTGGCAGATGGCAGCTGGCAGCTGGCGCAGGAGCTTTGGCTTTGTTTGCTGGTTTGTTAATTTTGGCTAATTCTTCGGCGAGGTTGCTCTTTTGTGGCTGTGAGACGGTACGCAGTGAATAATGAATGTTGGTGAGATGGAAAAGAAGCAAAGAGGTGAATCACACAGTTCCAGCCTGTGCTTGCACGACTCTAGAGGGAGCAATGTCAAAGGAATGAGTATAAGGAGGGTGATGAAGAGCGCCACACGACGGAAGAAGCAGCAAGACGAGTCTGTCAAGATATCATGACGGGGTATGATTCTGCTGAAGGGGGGTTTGCTGAGCAGGAAATAAGAGGGAGAAGGTGCAGACTGAAAGCGAGGACCCAGGTGAGTATGTAGTGAAGCCTTGGCTGGGTCTGTGGCTACAAGGCAACGAAAGATGCAGCAGGTGAGAAATAAATCCGGCGCCTTTCAGAAGCAGAGAAGTGGATGTTGTGTGAGGTTTAAGATGGTCTACTTTAACGATAGGCTGTTGCAAAAGGCTGGGAGGCAATAAATGGTGAGCGTGGCCTGGGCCGGTTGCACAGGGCGGTTCAATAGGATGGGAGCAGGACGGGGGGGTTGATGATACGAGAGGGAAACGCGCGCTGCATAAGATGTTTCTTGTTGCAAGCAACATGTTCATCGCATTAATGGGGATGACCATATGTTGAGCACAATTTTTACTCTACAATTACAACTTCTCTTGCCCATGATGACGATGGGTTTTGCAAGAGCCCATCCATCAGATGAATGGCTGGCTCGTGGCTGGTTGGTGGCGAACAAGGCCAGTCTGAGACGGTCCTGGGGCTGTTAAAGAAACAGGGGTTTTTGATGGATGAGATGTTTCTTGTCGAAATCTAGATTCCTCGACAATGAGGAAAACAAGAAACAAGAAACAAGAAAGAGGGCGGGCGGCCCATTGTGCTGGCCCTTGCAGGCTGCAAGAAGAAGTCGGAGAGAAACGTTGTTTCATGGGGGGATACGTATAGTGGTGGAGCCAACATCTAAAACGGTTAAAACCCCAGGCTGTGAGCCAATCGATGGGCAATGAAGATGCAAACGCTGAAGCAAACGGCCGACCAGGATGGTCCTGTAGATAGGCCTACTGGTCATGTTTGTCTAAAAATGAAATCAGAACATTAAAAGGCTCGTTAATATTATACTGGATTTTACTGCTATTTTCTACACTCTCTTTTCGTCTTGTTCTTTATTTTCAGCTCGTCGTGGCTCCTCCGGGGCAGCCAGCGCCTTTAAGTTTGCCGCCCTGTAGCAAGGGGCTGCCACAAAGGAGACGAGATTCAAAAGAATGAAAACAACGACTTTCGCCAGGCACCAGAATTCTCGAATAGTCTCATCCCTTTGCTGTACCACAATCGCACATGAAAAACACACATTACAAACCATACCTCTGTCTTCCTGTCCTCCCTACTCCGTTCTCCATCTACGCCATTGTAGTGTGACGCCAATTGTCATAGATGCAAGGCGGGGCGCCTACCAGAACACCAACCAGTGCACCAACCAGCACACCAACACATGTATTGTGATGCACTTGTATTGTGATGCAGGAGGGGAAATAGTGATGAGATAATCTATATTGTGGAAAGAGTGTGGACCACACCCAACTTATATTCCCCTTGTATCCGTAATTGAATAGCTTCACAACTGCATATAAGCGCCCGTCATGCTAGTAATAACTATGGTCCCCCCCCAAGTCTGCTTCAAACTTGTTTCTCTCTCTCTCCTGCATCTACATTACCCGCATTGCATGATTTTTGATCTTGTTTGATACCCGCGCGACAAAAACACGCTGCACAGAATCGTGTTTGCCCAATCTGTCTACCCATGCAATCTCATTACCCGGGGCCATTACCCATCTCGGCCGACGCAAACCCCCGTCTTGATGACCCCCCATCTATACGGACATACTATGCGCCTGTCCAACAGCACGTGTGACGCTCCCACGAAATCAATCCCAATAGTCACGATTATCCCTCTAGTCCCGAAAAATATGCATTCTGCCCCGGAACCCCGTCACTCATTTTTGGAGCCGTACAATCAATAAATGTTCGCTCTATGCCCATCTCGACACCCATCGCTTGCCCGCATCGCTCTCGTCCACCATCTACACGCCCCCTCACACTGCAGCTCACTAGTTGCTTCTAATGATGGCTAGCATCAAACATTTCTTTTCCTTACTCTTTATTGATCCTCTTTTTCGTCCTCCTTCTCAGCCACTATAAGCTCAAAAAATCCAGCCGCCGACACCATCTCGACCCCTACACCTTGATTCGTGATCCATCAGCCAATCACCGTCCTCGGCGCTTCCCAACACGGTCTCACCTTGGCCCCTAGCCCCCCCTGTCCCTTCCAAACTGGCTACCATGGAACACCCCCTTTGGAACCTCCCAACTAGGCTGAAGAAACAAGAACAAGAACAAAAAAAACCATCATGTTGCATCCGTAGGCTTTCGGGGCCAGGCTAGGAAACGCGACTATGTTCAGTCAACTGGCCTCGTGATCCCAACCGTCTGCTTCCCCAGCCACCCGGGTTTTTGCATAGGTGCAAACCCAGAAAGAGCATCACATGCGCAACCAAGAAATCACCTTGGATACTGTAACCAACAAAGACATTCAAAGACATGTTCTATAGTTGCTCGTTTCACATGGCGCGCCGTCGCAATCCCGACTTGCACCTCGCCATTCTCCAAGCCGCTCCCATAGTCACACTGGCAACTGGCAACTGGCAACTGGCAACTGGCAACTGGCAACTAATCACCAACACACTCTCTCTTTTTATTACATATCATTTTCATCAGAGACACCACACTAGCCTCGTCCGATATCACATCTCCGATGCAGAAAAGATAACACCCCTCCGCCATCACATGTCTCACCAAGTCGTTGTCACCATCACCAAGCCTCTCCTCCTCCTCCAACAGCCGTTCCGTAGTAGCTCCGCGAGGATAGCCCATCATCAAAGTACGGCCTAAAGGGCCCCTTGCAGCTCCTATGCTGAGAAGGAACCCTCACACATGACGTGCTCATCGGGAGGCGCAGCCGGCCTGCAACAACAACCAGGCCGCCGTCCATCGTTCACCCAGCTGCTTGCTCACATGAGCCCATCTAGTTCCATCTCGTTTCCAGCCCCGCGCCATCACAGCACTCCCGCACGTGGCCAAGGACTCGGGTCAAGCCTATTCCGTCTTTCCCACTCGGAAGCAAACATTCACCCCCACCACCCATCGCTAACTGACAGCCTCGCATCCATGTCACCCAACACCTTCTCTACCTTGTTTCGCCTTGTTGCGTCTAGAACAAATACCACTCACTTTTTCTAGCCATCTTCTCAACGTCGGGTACTTTTGCTCTCATCTCGTCCAGGAACAAGCAAAGAGGCGTCTCGTGCTTTGTCACTTCATCCACCTTGGCCTTGCCATCTCGGTCCATAATCACACAAGACACTGTTCACTCATCACCAGTCAAGAGCGCAAGATGAATTTCATAAAGTAGTTCTGATCATCATGTATTATCGTAGTCGTAAAAAAGGTAAAAGGTAAAAAAGGCTATTGTATATGTGAAGAAGAGAAAAAGAAATCAAGGAAAGTTGCCATCTTGCCATCCAATACTCCAATGACGCCACAGGAATGAAGAAACAGTCTTCGTTTGCCCTCGCTCCAAGAAAACAACAAGTTACCCAAAGAAATAGCAAGAAATGAGTGAGAAAAAAACCAAATCCACGCAGACATTCCATCCTTTTTCGTCATGATATTCCACACAATCTTTCATACAAAACAGTCTCGTCTAGACTCCAAAACTTCACACCACACGTGTTGGCTAGTGATTCAAGCACATCACTTTCAAGGTCTCATCTCTTCCTTCATTATGACTTTGAAACCTCTTCACCAACCGGCCGCAACAGCAACGTGGCCATCCACGTCGGTCCTGCGCCTCTTCATCTGCCGGGGGCTGCCGTTCTGCGATCCCGTGCCGCCGGGCACGTTCCACTGCGGCGCCGCCCACATTCCCGGATTGTGATCGGCAGACTCCATCTTTGCACCTGGGTATTGCGGCAGGGACTGATGCCGGTGCTGGTGTTGCTGTGGTGCGGGCCAGTCCTGCGGGGCGCCGGTCGACGAGGTCGGCGTAGGCCCGCCGCCGCTGCCGCCCGTGGCCGCCGCTGCTGCCCACGGATCCAGCGTGGCCATGTCCCAGCTCTGCAGGTTGGTGTCGCATGGCGAGTTGTCATAGACGCCGCCGCCGTTTGTGTAGCCGGTGACAATGGCGGGCAGCGCCGGCTTGACCTCGGCATACGAAACTGGGCCGCTGCCGCTGTCAAAATACGTCTGACTCGAGGCGAGACTGGCCGAGCTGTGGCGCGAGCCGGGTTGTTGCGGCGGATGAGCAGCGCCACTCCCGTTCGAGGGCAAAAAGTGGACGCCGTTGGCTCCCAAGGCCGAGTCGAAGCTTCCGGATGAGTATGGCGGGGGCGCAATCGTCGCCGACGGCGGGGGCGTGGCCAGCCCGTTGGAGAACGAGTCAAACAGGTTCATGCCGTGGCCCGAGGTCTGGAGCGCCGGCACGTGCGGCAGACTGCCGCCCTGGTCCCAGGCCGAGTGGAACGTCTCATTCATGGTCGCCGTCAGGTGCTGGCCAACGGTGGGCGTGGGCGACATGAGAGCGTCGCGCGGCACGCCGGCCGGCGGGAATACCAGCGCCTTTTGCTGGTGGTAGCGTGACATGGGGTCGTTGATGGTCAGCCAGCGCCACGAGGTACCCGCCGGCTTGAAGACGGGCTCGTACTTGTACCACTGGTTCGTCGTGTTGAAGCGCCAAAAGATGATGCCCTGACGAGTCCAGTGGGGGGAGTCGGGTGCGCGCGACCAGAGCTCCTGGTACATGGCCACCTTGCAGATGAGGTCGCTGCCGGTCGGCTCGCGGCGGGCCCACGACGCGGCGTCGCCGTCGTCCTCGGAACGCTTGCGCTTGCTGCCGGCGCGCTCAGCGTCGGCCTTCTTGCCGGCCGCGTTCATCTTCATGCGCTTCTCCTTGGCGCGCTGGTGCTCCGTGTCCGGGTACTGCACGGCCATGCTCAGGATGCTGGCCCATTCCACGGCGGGAAAGGGGACGTGAATGTCCTGGCGGGAGCGTGTGTGGCAGTCACAGTCGGGCTTGGAGTCGCTGCAGCCGCGGCGGTGGATGCCGCTCTCGTTGGTGTAGACGGTGGTGTGGTCCGCCTCATCGCTGTGGAGCTCGGTAGGGCGCGTCAGGCGAGTAACGCACTTCCACTGGTGGTTCTGGAGAGCCTGCTGCGTGATAGCGACCTCGACGAAGCCCGTCAGCTCGGAGCCGGACGGGAACTTAGCATGCTCGTGTAGCTCCAGCGTGGCGCACATCTCCATGAGTAGGCACTCCTCGTCCCGCGCGGGCAGCTCCAGCGTCTCGTACATAGCCGGCGCATCCTTCTGCCAACGGCGCGTGACCGACTTAACCGAGGCCGAGGTGGCGTGATCGAGGGAGCGTGTGTACTCGTGCAGGAGAACATCCTTGCCCAGCACGTTGGGGCTGTCATCGCAGTTGTTGTACTTGTTCAGGTGGGGAAAGGAAGTCTGGTCAAGGGGTGTATCATTGATGTCATAGGCAATCTCGTCGCGAATCTTAATGTCGGAAGACGAGACAAAGATTTCGCACGTCTTGGGTCTCACGGTGATGTAGGACTGGAGGGCGAGCAGCAAAGAAAAGTAAGGGTAGTTGGGCTTGACATCGGGCACGCGACCCTCGGCAAGGGCAGTGAGGATGGGGTTGGACTTGAAGGATTCCTGCTCCTCTTCGTCATAGTAGTCCTCCGAGTTGGTCGAGCCAGGTTCCTTCTTCTCCTCCGAGGGGAAGAGGAAGTGAAAGCAGCGCAGGTCTTCAAAGAACTTTTTGACGACCTGCATGTGGCTGGAGACTTGCTTGCGTCCCATCTGCTCGATGCTGTCGTTGCTGTTGTCGATGCGGAAGATTTCCTTGCTGCCTAGAATTGCAATGCAAAGAGTAAATATGTATTCGCTGATGAGCATGTTGCGGCCGTGAAGCTTTCCGCCCATGGAAAACTTGCGGCGGCCCATGTGAGGCATAAGCAGGACGGCTGTAGCTCATGTTAGTCTTGTCTCTCAAAGCATGTACAGGTTTGTGCAACACTTACAGTCGACAAAGGCATCTTCGAGCTCAGGGCGGCGCCAAACGCCACCCTTGTCCTTTTGGGTATCCTTGTGCGCCTGTCTATTGCGGTACTGGCGAAAGGCAGGCCAAAAGTAGAGAGGGTTGATGTCAGCTCGGGGCTTGCGCTGGAAGCGCTGCTGCTGCTGCTGGGGCTGAGGCTGACGAGGAGTGGGCACGCGGTAGAGGCAGTCAAAGGACTGTGAGGGGACCATGGGAGCCTGGATGTGCTGCGAAGGCTGCGGCATGGGAGGGGAGATGGCTACGGGGCTCTGGTAGCAAGAGATCATGCCGTTGAAGCTGTGCGCCTGGGCATTGCCGGTGGACTCACGCAGAGGAGCGCGGGCGGCGCCAGACGGCGGCTGCTGGATGCTGCTGCGGCGGGCATCAACATAGTCTTGTGTTGGCTGGTGGTAGCGCTGCGATGACAGCATCGGTCTGGGAGGGTATAGTGAAGACATTGTCCAACAAATGCTTGCTGGAATTGCAATGCGTGTATATGGTGTATGTGTGTGACGGGAAGCAAGAACAAGGCCTTCTTTCCTTGTTACAGGAATGCCAACAATGGGATTTTGCCTGGCTCGCAGAGAAAGGCAAAAGCTCAACCGTCACAAGAATGCCAAAGAGAATGGGAACAATAAAGAACTTTTGGGTTGTTTGGTAGGCAAAGCTCAGGTAACAAGAGAGAGAGAATGAGAATGAAAGGCAAGTGGTAGAGGAACAAGAAATGTTGAAAGGAATTCTGGGAGTGGACTCGTGGGATAAATGTACGATTTGGCAACGGCTCAGAGTTTGACTGGTATGAAGCGTCTGTATCGAGAACCGTCACCCGCGGCCGTATAAATCCTAGACTTTGGCACCCTCCGATGGGGCAGCCAAGGACGATGAACCTGTGGACTGTGGATCGCTCTATTGACGAAGGGTCAACGAGGCTAGTGATCTCGCAGACGTGTGTGTGTGTCTGCCCTCTGCCTAGAGTTATCGCGCCTCTAGGTGGTGGGTTGGCCTCGCAGCTTTTCGGCACCAGGCGGGCACCCACCACCCCGTCCAGGAACGGCGAGACATGGTGAAGAGGAGGGGAGGGCGTGTCGACAAGGACCTCGCCATCCATCGGACTGGGAGGAGGGGGAGGGGCAACGTCGAAGAGCGGGTTGTCATGGCCGGTAGTGAAGAAGCAGGCAGCCTGCGTGTGCTGTGCTGCTATTGCCATCATGATGGAGACACGCCCCCAATGTCTAGATGCCCATGCCATTCTCTCTCATTCTCTCTCTCTATGATTGGCTTTTCAGCGACCTTTACCAAAGTCCAGCTTTCGGCATGGCGGCAGCAGGCGGAGACGCGGCCAAGGTCACTCCTTTTGCAGGGCTGCTTCCTTAAGCCCTGGCTCTGCGCAAGCGAGGCCCCATTGCCCTCTCCTCTCAGCGCACGCGCGCCAACGCACTGCGCATCGAACGTTACAGAAACGGGCCCAATAGGACAAGGGCAGGCTTTCGGAATCGTGGGCGAGGGCGGGGTGGGCGTGTAAGCTTCGCGATCTCTTTGGCGCAAGGGAGCAGCGTGAAAGAGGGTTTGGCGTCGTCCAAGGGTGGTGGTTGTGTGGGAATAACTTGACTTGGTGGGGGTTGCCAATCTATAAGGTCTCATCATCAACCAGCTGGAGCTGGGCAAGCTTGTTAGCTTATTAGTTATGAGTTAATGACTGGTTAAAGTGTTTCCCTTCCCCATAGTAAAAAGGCGACTGCCATGAATTCTCACCACCGCCTGCTGGTATGCTGCGAGATTACAACCAGACAAGCCACCCGACAATGCCAGCTGCAAATTGTTATTATTCATTCTCCATCATTGTTGTGTTTACGGGTCACCAACGCGCGTAGAGCTCCTCATCTTTTATCGTCTTTTTGCAATTTCTTTGGAATTTTCTTGCCCTTGGTGTTGGCGTCCAAGTTGCCTTCAACTAACACTTGCCCTTCAACACGCATCGCGCCCTGCCCAGGGAGCATGGCCAATAGCCTCACCAAAAGGGACTACCACCGTACGATGGGCGATACATTGTCACCATGAAAATGCTCAATACATGTAAAACTCTTAGGAAAAAGGGTATCTTTAATAGTTCTCTACGCCATTGCTGCATCTATTCCATCTCTTCGTCGTCTTCGTTGCCAATAGTCACCTTTTTGCGTCCCCCTCCTGTAAGCTTCTGAAGCGCAACCTTATTCACCTGTCCTCCTACCTTGCGCTGCATCTTTTCAATCTCCTCCTCAGCGTCCAGAGCTTCCGCCTCAGCAAAGTCCAGCACGAGACGCCGCCCAAGCAAATGAGTGTCTCGCAGCGCGTTCAATGCGTTTTCCGCTTCGCGCGGTGTCACAAAGTCCGCAAAGGCAAAGCCTCTCGAGCTAGAGTCCGCCTTCTTTGGAACACGGACAGATCGTAATTGACCATATGTGCCAAACAACGTCCGTATGTCCTTTTTCGTCGCCTGGAAAGGCAAGTTTTTGATGACAATCTTGGTTCGCTTGGCCGCCACCTTCTTTGCCCTGTCCTCTTTGCGCCTCTCCTCCGCAGCGTCGTTGCCCTTATGCGATGCCTTGACCGTCAGTGCATGCCCGTCCAGTACATGCCCGTCCATGGCTTTGAGAGCTGCCTGAGCTTGCGTTTTCGTGCGAAACTCGGCAAACCCAAAGCCCATGCTGAGTATCTGGCCCGGCTTCTTCGGGTCCATCTTGGTCTTGACCCTGGCCGAGACAAATCCATCCAGAGCTTGGAAAGCTTCAGCTAGTCTACTCGTGGTGGTGTCAAAGTTTAAATTGCGGATGAACAGAGATGTCGTCTCCACTTCTTCCTCCTCTGCCTTGTCGCCTCCGCCTGTCAACAGGTCGCTAACGCTCAGCTTAGTCGTTGCGGTCGGCTGGCTGTTGGCCTTGGCCGCCGACACTGCAGGCGCCTCGCTAGTAAACAGATCTTTTGGCGCCTTCTCCAGAAAAAGGACGCTGTCCTTGATCCGTCGATACGCCAGCTTGCCAAATGCCGACTTTGCATGGTTGGCCTGTGCGAATTGCACAATCGCAATCGTACCCGCTGGCGGCATCAAAACTCTGAGAACTGGACCAAACTCTTCAAACAGTTTGCGCAGTTCCTCCATGGTAGTCCCAAATGGGAAGTTCTTGACCAGTATCGCCGTATCGCCCCGCTTATGAGACTTGAACGCATCCAAGTCAACCCCGTTGGCAGCGAAATAAGCCTTTGTCTCTTGGATAACGCTCGTTTCGGCAATGGCTTGCTTAACTGCTGCGTCTGCTGACGTTGGGTCCAGCACCTCTGATTTTGAGACACCAAGTCGAGCCGCCACTGAAGAGTTGATGGCATCTTGGCTCATGTATAGCGAGTTCCAATTGAAAGTAGTGGATGACGCCTCTTTTTTTCTGCGGATCAGGTTTTGTTTCTTCAGCGGGAGGTTAGACAAGGAAAAGTCGTCCACACCATGCTCTCTTTTCGCATCCGCTGGAATGATGTGGATTATACGCCCCTGGAAGGTTGCCCCATCCAACGCATGGAATGCAGCAACCGCGTCAGATGGCTTTGTAAACAGCAGCATCGCAAAACCTTTGGCTGTGCCTTGTGCATTGATTGGCAGATGTATCTGGATGTGTTAGTCACAATGTGCAGCTTTGTGTCATGTCTCGGATCATGCAAGAGAAAAAGTGACAAGAGTACGGCAAGACTCAGAAAATCGAAGCATCTACTAAAATATTCGCCAGGGTTCTCATCAAATACCGTGAGGTATAAGCTGTCCCTATCTGGGTTCATCATGCAAGCCAAACTTTGAAAGAAAGACGAGAAAATAACAAACAAAGAAAACGTGAGCATGAAAAAATGACTTACTTCGTCTACACCCCCAAACTTTTCAAACTCCTCTCTCAGGTCATCTTCAGTGGCGGAGTAAGGGAGATTTCGAACGAATAGCCGAGCAGTCCTCGAAATAGCTTCTGCAGCTGAGTGTTTGTCCTGCCCTTGTTGCGGGAGGGGCTCTTGGCCATCGTGAGTTCTGTCATGTTCGGAATGCGGAGCCTCTTTGTCATTTCCAACCTCTTGAGCAGCCAAGCTGTCACACTCAGCCTTTTCAATGGGTACGACATGGGAAATGTCGTCTGGATCTACCAGGTCCAGAAGTCGGTTTGTTCGAGAGCGCAGCCAATCATCATCCGTCGCATCCATTGCCACATCAGCTGGTTCATTCGACGGCTCAGACCCTGAGGCCAGTGACCTGGGCAACGCCCCAGCCACACCGTCGGCCGGGATACTTGCAGTCTCTCTACTAGATGTTGAGTTCCTCGCCAGTATCACTTGAGCCACACCGGTCTCGCCCGTCGCATGATCAACCTTCCGGGACTTTTCCTTCCTCGAGGGAACTTTGACGTACTCGTCATCGCTTTCCCCATCAGGCACCAGCGCAGAGTCCGGTTGCGCTAGGGCTCCGCTTGATTCAACAGCTGTCTCATTGGCAACGAGGCTCTCTCTACCTGTCCCCATGACCCGAAGATACTCTTGCAGCTTGTGATCTGACTGGTCGAGGTCCTCCCGCTTTCTCTTCTTGGAGCCATCTTCGACAGAGGCAGCCGAGGACAGAACTTTGGTGGCCTTCTCCGGAGCACCGGTTCGGGTGGCGACAGGCGCCTTTGTCAACGCGGGATTTGAAATCTTGCATTCCAGTTAGCAACCAGAGAATTGATCTTTGTCTCGGTGTTGTTAAACTTACTGCTCTCGCGGGTTCGACACCAATCTTGGACATGCGGATGTAGGTCTTGTTAAAGTACTTGACAGCCTTTGCGGCGTCCTCTGCTGACTTATAGCCTACATAGCCGATGCGGCGCTGTGCCATGAGCTTAACATCTGTGACTTCCCGGTTTCCCGCAGAGAAGTGCTTCCGGAACTCGGCCTCCGTAAGGCTGGTCGGCAAACCCTTGACAAAAATTCTTGAAGTTTCCATGTTGAATTGAAAAGGTTCAGGCACTAGGCCTCCAATGTTGGAGTTTAGGGACCACACATCAGATTGTTCTTGGTCTTGGTCAACCAAAAGATTTCGTGAGGGATTGAAGAAAAAGTTGAGGAAAAAATGCTGTCCAGGTTGGCGACAAGTGGGGCGCTGTTATCGATAGTGCCTGGCTCGTGCGGCCGACTTTGAGGCAACTACCTACTGATACTGACCTTACTCCGTACCCTGTAGGTATTTGAGCGTGTGTATCTTATGAGAAGTTACAACTCTCCCCTGTAAAA